>WNWK01002490.1:0-207285 GCA_009830355.1 Cherax destructor | reverse complement strand
GAGCACACTAGGCCCACGGGATCCCCCTCCAAATATTTATTTCTAGATCATTTTAAAAATTATGGCTCTCCCACACTTATGTGGCTCAGGGCAATTTCGTAAATCACTTCAAGGGTTTTCACTACCCTGACGATGCGATGCAGCTGTCCAGCGTGTAGTATCCTGTAGATTGTCCAACTCGATGTGATGTTCTGGCGTATATCCACTTTCGTTTCTTGTCGATATATAATATAACCTATTCACTGAATTTCTTTCGCTTGTCACATATTAATTTCACTTTATTATCTAGGGTGACACACGTGGCAACGTCGCCTGGAGCACACTAGGCCCACTGATCCCGCCTCCAAATATTTATTTCTAGATCACTTATAAAATTATGGCTCTCCCCACACTTATGTGGCTCAGGGCAACTCGTAAATCACTTCAAGGGTTGTTCACTACCCTGACACACTTGATAACCCCTGCAGTACCCTGGTGTAGCCCTCAAAAACACTTATTTGCACAGAAACCTACAAGTTGCGACTGACCCGCACGGCGTCCCTACTGTGTGTGTGTGTGTGTGTGTGTGTGTGTGTATTTATAGCTACAGGGGCAGAGTCTGTGTTCTTGTTACATACAACAATGTTATTATGCTCGTGGTGTCTTATCTTCTATACTCTGTTTATCATATAAATATTTTTTCTTCAAATTTCCACTGGTTGCAGCACTTACTAATTCCTCCTTTACTGCACTCCACTGGTCAACCACTCTATTTGGGAAGGAAAAATTTCCTACTGTCTTTTTCATTCTACGTTTTCCTCAAATATGCAACGGTTGCCCCTTACTCTCCCTGTTACAAGTACTAATAAATGCTTATCTTGGGCATCTTTAAATGTTTTCAACCTTCCTTCAAAATTCATATAACTTAACTCTGGCAGCCATTTTATATCTCTTCGAACGTTTTCCAAATTCCAATTTTGGCCTAATATAAGTTGTAAATAACTTTCTTATCATTTCACCATATTTGAAAGTTGTTTTATAGGTTGTCAGTGTAGCTTACGAGTTTCTCACAATTTCATTTATATCAGCTTCCGGTGAAAATTTTTGTTAATAATAACTCCTAGATCTCTTTCTATATTTGATACTCTCAATATTATGACACAGTTTATATTTCTCATGTGGCTATTTTTCACTTTATTTCATTTCCATTACGTGGCAACCTCCACATATAAATCCATATACTCTCTATATAAATCCTCTTGTAAATATTTACAGTCGCTTTTGTTATTAATCCTACACAGGATTTTTGCAACATTTGTAAACATTTTAAAATAATTTTATTCCTTCTGGTAAATCATTTATATAAATTAGAAACATTACTGGTTTAATGTGATAAATTATTTTGAAAACCGACGAGTTGAGACACTTTTGCAACATATGGGAATCTTTATTAAGGAAACGTTTCGCCACACAGTGGCTTCATCAGTCCAATACAAAGAAAGGTGTAAGGAGAGGAGTTTGAGGTAATCAGTCCCTCAGCCTGGAGTCGATGTGTTCAGTTCATCAATCTTGTAGAAGGTACAGCATAGGGCCGTAGAAGTGGCTTATGTACTGTAGTCAGGTGAGGCGAAGACCTACTTCGACTAGTAGATGGTACCACTATGACCCCGCCCCCCGCCTCTTCCTGCTTCGCCTCACCTGACTACAGTATATAAGCAACTTCTACGGCCCTATGTTGTACTTTCTACAAGATTGATGGACTGAACACATCGACTCCAGGCTGAGGGACTGATTACCTCAAACTCCTCCTCTCCTTACACCTTTCTTTGTATTGGACTGATGAAGCCACTGTGTGGTGAAACGTTTCCTTAATAAAGATTCCCATATGTTGCATAAGTGTCTCAGTCTTCATTATTGGTTCAAGTACAGAACCATGTGGCACCCCACTTGTGACACCCTACTTGTGATTTCCCACTTGTGACACCCCACTTGTGACACTCCACTTGTGACACCCCACTTGTGACACCCACTTGTGATTTCCCTCTTGTGACACCCCACTTGTGACACTCCACTTGTGACACCCCACTTGTGACACCTCACTTGTGGCACCCCACTTGTGGCACCCCACTTGTGACACCCCACTTGTGACACTCCACTTGTGACACCCCACTTGTGACACCCCACTTGTGGCACCCCACTTGTGACACCCCACTTGTGACACTTATAATAATTTAAATTTAATTCTTCCTATAACTTGCATTTTCCAAATTAATCTTAGATGAGGAATCCTATTAAAATATTTTTTACAGACCAGGTAAATATAATCTGCCCCATCTATTTCTTTCTTGTTCATTTTCCTTGACTCTGCCATAATAACTTAACCAGTTTTACATAATGAAAATTAGACACATATGCAACATCTGGGTATCTTTAATGTAGACGTTTCGGCATCCAGTGGCTTTATCAATACAGATTCTAGGACATAATTTGAAGACTGTAGAACTATATACAAAAGATGATGTAATCAGTCCCTCAGTCTTGGAGTTGTGTGAAGATCACAGTAGTCGTGAAGAATCTGGAGCACAGGCAAGAAGGCTGGCGCTTATATACTGGCGTCAGGTGGAAAGGGGACGGGTAGCAGACGAAGGAATTGTCAGTGGTAGGCGGGATTCCCCAGTGGAAGTAGGTCATACCCAAGGGACGGGTTAGTCGAGGTGAAGAAGGTTGTGGAGATGTCCTCTGAACCAAGATTCCATGATGTTGCAGTGTATATAATACCAGTGGTATTATATGCCATTCATGTACAGTTTGATATACATGAATGTTCAGACCGAAAACAAAATAGTCTACCAGTCAGAATGTTATTATTCTCTAATAATGTTTAATCCACTTTCATTACTTTTCAAATAATTGAAAAAAAGACTTATCAACAAAACTGTCACCTTTTGTTTTAAACATAGGCATAATATGTGCCATATTTCGTATGTTTGACAATTTACCGTCCTTTAGCGAAGTCCTAAAAACTCTTCAGAAGTGGATAACAGAACTTGAAGATCCAAGGTCTTATCCCCTCTGCCCATATGGTTTTTTTCTTATCAGTAAATATTAACAACTTCTTTACTTCCTCTTTAGTTATTTTATTATCCTCTAGTTCAGTTGTCTGGGATTAAATTCTCTTACATTAAAAGTATCTTCTTTCTTGTGAACACACACTGAAGCTTTGTGAACACACACTGAAGCTTTCTTGTGAACACACACTGAAGCTTTGTGAACACACACTGAAGCTTTCTTGTGAACACACACTGAAGCTTTGTGAACACACACTGAAGCTTTGTGAACACACACTGAAGCTTTGTGAACACACACTGAAGCTTTGTGAACACACACTGAAGCTTTCTTGTGAACACACACTGAAGCTTTGTGAACACACACTGAAGCTTTCTTGTGAACACACACTGAAGCTTTCTTGTGAACACACACTGAAGCTTTCTTGTGAACACACACTGAAGCTTTGTGAACACACAATGAAGCTTCGTGAACACACACTGAAGCTTTCTTGTGAACACACACTGAAGCTTTGTGAACACACACTGAAACTTTCTTGTGAACACACACTGAAGCTTTGTGAACACACACTGAAACTTTCTTGTGAACACACACTGAAGCTTTGTGAACACACACTGAAGCTTTGTGAACACACACTGAAGCTTTCTTGCGAACACACACTGAAACTTTCTAGTGAACACACTGAAGCTTTGTGAACACACACTGAAGCTTTCTTGTGAACACACACTGAAGCTTTGTGAACACACACTGAAGCTTTGTGAACACACACTGAAACCTTCTAGTGAACACACACTGAAACTTTCTTGTGAACACACTGAAGCTTTGTGAACACACACTGAAGCTTTGTGAACACACATTGAAACTTTCTGAACACACTGAAGCTTTGTGAACACACACTGAAGCATTGTGAACACACACTGAAGCTTTGTGAACACACACTGAAGCTTTGTGAACACACTGGAACTTTCTTGTGAACACACACTGAAACTTTCTTGTGAACACACACTGAAACTTTCTATGTAATCATTCAGACATTCTCTGGTCTACCTCCGTGACTTTACCATCGTCATTTATTCTTTGCATTTTGTATTTAACATTTAGCTTACTTTTTTACAAACTTGAATAAATGGTTTGGTTCTACCTTGCTCTTGGTTACTGTTTCTTTATCAAAATGGCATTTTTCCTTTCTTCTTACATTTCTATATTCATTTCTAGCTTTCTTGAATCTCTAATAATTTTCCTGATATACTCGATTTTTATATAGATTCCAAGCTCCTGTTCTTCTTAAGTATAGCTTTTCACACTTTCCACAAAACATTCTTTATTATTCCGTCGTTAATTCCTATTTACAATAAACTACTTAATTTCATTTTCATTTACACTACACAATTCTTTTATACATTATGTATGTATATCCCTTGTAGTACATTATTCCATCTAATTTCTCTGAAATGCTTTTCCAGTTTTGATTCAGTTAAACTAGGGTTCCCTAAAGTGGTCATTGTGGTCAAAGTGGTCATTGTGGTTAAAGTGGTCATTGTGGTCAAAGTGGTCATTGTGGTCAAAGTGGTCATTGAGGTCAAAGTGGTCAATGTGGTCAAAGTGGTCAATGTGGTCAAATTGGTCAATGGGGTCAAGTGGTCAATGGGTCGATGGAACTATCGAAGTGGTCAACAAATGGCTAGGGGGTCAAAAAGGGGTCAGTAAATATCTGGGGACGTGCTTTGAGGTGTGTATCTGTGACCTTCCACCCTCCTCCTTGTCTCTCTCATCTGTCCTGTCCCGGGAAGATAAGATAAGATTTCGTTCGGATTTTTAACCCGGAAGGGTTAGCCACCCAGGAAAACCCAAGAAAGGCAGTGCGTTATCGAGGACTGTCTGTCTTATTTTCATTGGGGTCCTCAATCTTGTCCCCCAGGATGCGACCCACACCAGTCGACTAACCCCCAGGTACCTACTTGCTGCTAGGTGAAGAGGACAATAGGTGTAAAGAAACGCGTCGAAATGTTTCTACCCCGCTGGGAATCGAACCCGGGCCCTCCGTGTGTGAAGCGAGAGCTTTGCCAGCTTTGTACACTTCCTGTACTGAGCGTACTCCCTCACCTCAAACTATGTTGTTGAGCCAGTACATTCTCAACACCCATTGCGATACGAGTGGTGCTAAAGAATTGATTGCTCTTCATTGTGACACCCATAATGGCAGCTGCTGATACCAAGAAGTGCCGACAGTATTCACAAGAATGTTTAAAATTTGGATTCATAACTTCGTTTACCAATGAAACAATGCCTGTGTGCCTATTATGTGAAAAGACTTTCAGTAATGATGCCATGAAACCTTCACAGATGAAACACCACCTTGAAAGGGTTCACTCTGATAAGAAAAATGAAGATCTTGATTATTTTAAGGCTGTGAAAGAAAAAAATGCAATTCTAACAGAGGAACAGAGTGAACCTGTAAGAGCCTGGTGACTTACCACTAAAACTCACCAACCAAATATCAGTGTCCTTGTTGACACCCGTCAGATAAACCCTCCCCATTAATGATATCAACAGTTTCAGTAAAAAAGGCTATGTTAAATCTTATATTTTTCATAATTTAAATAATTTTTTTATGAGGTCATTATTATAATTATTATTTGTAGTACTATTAGATAAAGTACTATTCATTAAATTATTTTCATATAATAAATGTTTGGGGGTCGATGAACAATCTGAAACTTCATGAAGGTGTTGATGAGCTCAAGAGTTTGGGGAACTCTGAGGTAGACAAACCTTATCAGGTGTCTTTTCATTTATATAATATCCCTAAATTCTCGGGCCTTGATGCATTTCATCTGTCAGCTTCCACTAGGATTGATGAACAAAGTATTAGAGAAGGTGAGTGAGAGAGAGAGAGCGAGAGACAGACAGACAGAGACAGAGACAGACAGACAGATACGCCTCATCTCTCGCCTGGATAGATCTGTCAGTTCAGCAGTCTTCAACACCAGAGAAATGTGGGCAGCCTTACTGTTATGTATAAGGCCAATATTGTCAAAGTACCACACTTGGCTCCACTCCGAGGACAGCGAGAAGTGAGCTTCTACACAACAAGACGGGCAGCAAGCAGCAACTTCACTCTGACTGTAACCTTCTCCTGAACATCACTTCACCTGAGATCATTGATTCCAGGATGACTCGAGTCTGGAACATGTTTGTACAACATGATATCAACGAAATAAAATCAGTTGATCAAGTGTAATTGCTGGCCCACATATGGCTCCAACTTCATCGTGTTCCCTATCTGTATGTCTCATAACAATAAAAAGGCTTTTAAATGAGCTGATGTAGGTAACAGCTCTTACCTTGTAAATAAAGTTAGGAATCCTTCCACTAACCTTGTTAAACACTGTGTAAAAGGAGAGACAGAGAGAGAGGGAGCGAGAATTTTGAACGAGCAATAACAAATTGTTCTGGTAACCTCACTCTGACATTCCATAACATATGATAGTCACCATGAGACGATAAGTTCGTGGATTGCAGGATTACAACAGACTGTAATCCCTGGTCGATTGCCGGGGATTATATTGGAATGTAATCCCTTGATCATTACTTTTAATGACCACGAATCTGATTAAGTTCCCCAGGAATTAACATAAGCTTTTGTAATTAAATGACTTATTACAGACAGGTTGGTAGAGATTAGTATAAAGAGATGGAGGCTGGAGATATAGATGGAACTGGATAGCTAGGCGGAGCTGGATAGACAGATGGAACTGGATAGATAGGCGGAGCTGGATAGACAGATGGAACTAGATAGCTAGGCGGAGCTGGATAGACAGATGGAACTAGATAGCTAGGCGGAGCTGGATAGACAGATGGAACTGGATAGCTAGGCGGAGCTGGATAGACAGATGGAACTGGATAGCTAGGCGGAGCTGGATAGACAGATGGAACTGGATAGCTAGGCGGAGCTGGATAGACAGATGGAACTGGATAAACATATGGAGCTGGATAGCTAGATGGAGTTGGAAATATAGAAGGAGCTAGATAGCTCAGTGGAGCTGAATAGATAGATGGAACTGAATAGCTAGATGGGATCTAAATACCTACATGGGGGTCGGAATAGCTGGATGGGGTGCGAATAGCTAGATGGAGTCTGAATACCTAGATTGAGACTTGATAGCTAGATAAAGGTTGAATAACAAGTTGGATCCCGGATATCTAGAAAGATGGTGGATAACGTGGACACTGGATAACGTGGACACTGGATAACGTGGACACTGGATAACTTGATGGAGGTTGGATAACTACATTGGAAGAATGATATAGAGACAAAGGTGTGATGAAGAGTGAATAATGTGATGGAGACTGTATACTGTGATGGAGACTGTATAGTGTGATGGAGACTGTATAGTGTGATGGAGACTGTATACTGTGATGGAGACTGTATAGTGTGATGGAGACTGTATAGTGTGATGGAGACTGTATAGTGTGATGGAGACTGTATACTGTGATGGAAAACTGTATAGTGTGATGAGACTGTATAGTGTGATGGAGACTGTATAGTGTGATGGAGACTGTATAGTGTGATGGAGACTGTATAGTGATGGAGACTGTATAGTGTGATGGAGACTGTATATGTGATGGAGACTGTATACTGTGATGGAGACTGTATATGTGATGGAGACTGTATAGTGTGATAGACTGTATACTGTGATGGAGACTGTATAGTGTGATGAGACTGTATAATGTGATGGAGACTGTATAGTAGGATGGAGACTGTATAGTGTGATGGAGACTGTATATGTGATGGAGAGAATGGTATAGTGTGATGGAGACTGTATAGTGTGATGGAGACTGTATACTGTGATGGAGACTGTATAGTGTGATGGAGACTGTATAGTGTGATGGAGACTGTATAGTGTGATGGAGACTGTATAGTGTGATGGAGACTGTATAGTGTGATGGAGACTGTATAGTGTGA
Source organism: Cherax destructor (assembly GCA_009830355.1). Classification (NCBI taxonomy): domain Eukaryota; kingdom Metazoa; phylum Arthropoda; class Malacostraca; order Decapoda; family Parastacidae; genus Cherax; species Cherax destructor. The sequence continues at coordinate 199,274 of WNWK01002490.1, read as the reverse complement.
TGGAGACTGTATATAGTGTGATGAGACTGTATAGTGTGATGGAGACTGTAAGTGTATGGAGACTGTATATGTGATGGAGACTAACTTGGAGCGTATAGTGTGATGGAGACTGTATAGTGTGATGAGATGTATATGTGATGAGCTGTATAGTGGATGGAGACTGTATATGTGATGGAGACTGTATATGTGATGATGAGACTGTATACTGTGATGGAGACTGTATAGTGTGATGGAGACTGTATAGTGTGATGGAGACTGTATACTGTGATGGAGACTGTATAGTGTGATGGAGACAGTATACTGTGATGGAGACTATAGTGTGATGGAGACTGTATAGTGTGATGGAGACTGTATACTGTGATGGAGACTTATAGTGTGATGGAGACAGTATATTGTGATGGAGACAGTATACTGTGATGGAGACTGTATAGTGTGATGGAGACTGTATACTGGGAGACAGTATACGTAGATGGAGACTGTATATGTGATGGAACTGTATATGTGATGGAGACTGTATAGTGTGATGGAGATGTATACTTATGGAGACTATATGATGGAGACGTATATGTGATGGAGACTGTATATGTGATGGAGACGTATATGTGATGGAGACTGTATATGTGATGGAGACTGTATATGTATGGAGCTATATGTGATGGAACTGTATATGTGATGGAGACGTATATGTGATGAACTATAGTGTGATGAGACTGTATATGTGATGAGACTGTATACTTGTGGGAGACGTATATGTGATGGAGACGTATACAGTGATGGAGACTGTATATGTGATGAGACTGATAATGTGATGGAGACTGTATATGGATGGAGACTGTATATGTGTGGAGACGTATACTGTGATGGAGTGTATAGTGTGATGGAGACGTATATGTGATGAGACTATATGTGATGGAGACTGATATATGATAGAGACTTATGTGTGATGGAGACTGTATATATATGATGAACTGTATGTGTGATGGAGACTGTATAGTGATGGAGACTGTATAGTTGATGGAGACTGATATAGTGTGATGAGACTGTATTGTGATGGAGACTGTATAGTGTGATGAACTGATATGTGATGGAGACTGTATAGTGTGATGAGCTATAGTGATGGAGACTGTATATGTGATGGAGACTGTATATGTGATGGAGACTGTATATGTGATGGAGACAGTAAGTGTATGGAGACGTATATGTGATGAGACTATATGTGATGGAACTGTATATGTGATGGAGACGTATACTGTATGAGACTGTATATGTGATGGAGACTGTATAGTGTGATGGAGACGTATATGTATGGGATATATGTGATGGAGACTGTATATGTGATGGAGACTGTATACTGTGATGAGACTTATAGTGTGATGAGACTGTATATGTGATGGAGACTGTATAGTGGGGATTGTGATGAGCAGTATATGATGGAGACGTATATGTGATGAACGTATATGTGATGGACTGTATACTGTGATGGAGACTGTATAGTGTGATGGAGACTGTATACTATAATGGAGACTGTATATTGTGATGGAGACAGTATACTGTGATGGAGACTGTATAGTGTGATGGAGACTGTATAATGTGATGGAGACTGTATAGTGTGATGAAGACTGTATAGTGTAATGGAGACTGTATAGTGTGATGTAGACTGTATAGTGTGATGGAGACTGTATAGTGTGATGGAGACTGTATAGTGTGATGGAGACTGTATACTGTGATGGAGACTGTATACTGTGATGGAGACTGTATACTGTGATGGAGACTGTATACTGTGATGGAGACTGTATAGTGTGATGGAGACTGTATAATGTGATGGAGACTGTATAGTGGGATGGAGACTGTATAGTGTGATGGAGACTGTATACTGTGATGGAGATGGTATAGTGTGATGGAGACTGTATACTGTGATGGAGACTGTATACTGTGATGGAGACTGTATAGTGTGATAGAGACTGTATAGTGTGATGGAGACTGTATATAGAGTGATGGAGACTGTATAGTGTGATGGAGACTGTATGGTGTGATGGAGACTGTATAGTATGATGGAGACTGTATATAGTGTGATGAAGACTGTATAGTGTGATGGAGACTGTATATAGTGTGATGGAGACTGTATAGTGTGATGGAGACTGTATAGTGTGATGAAGACAGTATATTGTGATGGAGACAGTATACTGTGATGGAGACTGTATAGTGTGATGGAGACTGTATACTGTGATGGAGACTGTATAGTGTGATGGAGACAGTATACTGTGATGGAGACTATAGTGTGATGGAGACTGTATAATGTGATGGAGACAGTATACTGTGATGGAGACTGTATAGTGTGATGGAGACTGTATACTGTGATGGAGACTGTATAGTGTGATGGAGACTGTATACTATGATGGAGACTGTATATTGTGATTGAGACAGTATACTGTGATGGAGACTGTATAGTGTGATGGAGACTGTATACTGTGATGGAGACTGTATACTGTGATGGAGACTGTATAGTGTGATGGAGACTGTATAGTGTGATGGAGATTGTATACTGTGATGGAGACTGTATAGTGGGATGGAGACTGTATAGTGTGATGAAGACTGTATACTGTGATGGAGACTGTATACTGTGATGGAGACTGTATAGTGTGATGGAGACTGTATACTGTGATGGAGACTGTATAGTGTGATGGAGACTGTATGGTGTGATGGAGACTGTATAGTGTGATGGAGACTGTATATAGTGTGATGAAGACTGTATAGTGTGATGGAGACTGTATATAGTGTGATGAAGACTGTATATTGTGATGGAGACTGCATAGTGTGATGGAGACTGTATATAGTGTGATGGAGACTGTATAGTGTGATGGAGACTGTATGGTGTGACGGAGACTGTATAGTGTGAGGGAGACTGTATAGTGTGATGGATACTGTATAGTGTGATGAAGACTGTATAGTGTGATGGAGACTGTATAGTGTGATGGAGACTGTATAATGTGATGGAGACTGTATAGTGTGATGGAGACTGTATAGTGTGATGGAGACTGTATAGTGTGATGGAGACTGTATAGTGTGATGGAGACTGTATAGTGTGATGGAGACTGTATAGTGTGATGGAGACTGTATAGTGTGATGGAGACTGTATACTGTGATGGAGACTGTATACTGTGATGGAGACTGTATAGTGTGATGGAGACTGTATAGTGTGATGGAGATTGTATACTGTGATGGAGACTGTATAGTGGGATGGAGACTGTATAGTGTGATGGAGACTGTATACTGTGATGGAGACTGTATACTGTGATGGAGACTGTATAGTGTGATGGAGACTGTATACTGTGATGGAGACTGTATAGTGTGATGGAGACTGTATAGTGTGATCGAGACTGTATACTGTGATGGAGACTGTATATAGTGTGATGAAGACTGTATAGTGTGATGGAGACTGTATATAGTGTGATGAAGACTGTATATTGTGATGGAGACTGTATAGTGTGATGGAGACTGTATATAGTGTGATGGAGACTGTATAGTGTGATCGAGACTGTATATTGTGATGGAGACTGTATAGTGTGATGAAGACTGTATTCTGTGATGGAGACTGTATATGTTGACAAGGTTGACCTTGTAACACCAGATACTTGACAAGGTTGACCTTGTAGCACCTCATTCTTGACAAGGTTAACCTTGTAACACCTGATACTTGACAGTTAACCTTGTAACAGCTGATATTTGACAATGTTAAGTCCCACATCTCAGGAATTAGGTGATCTCATGAGTTTACCTACGCCATATCTTGTACTATGAACATAGGACTGAAGGAACACTGCAGCCCACACAAGGCAGGTCCTCCTCAAAAACACCCACTAGCACCCACTCACACGTCACTTTACTCCTATAAATACTGTTGGAACTGAGGCTTTGTGTTTTAGGTAAGGTTTGTCAGGAAACAGTCAAGTATTTCCTGACGCGGGTCTCAGTCATATGATGACCCGCCATTGAAGCTTTTGGTCATCCGACCGAGGCCTTCCGCTGGCTTACCGGTCCACCCTTTTAAAAATTATTATATGTATTTATTTCTGTGTTAGAAGCGAACAAGGTCCCAGGGTCGAAACGTTTTCTAGAAATATGTTTCAGTGTTCACTCACCTGTCCTTTTAAAAGAATTAGAAGTTTACTAAGCGATTCCATCTGATGGAATATCTTGCTGCCACGCTGACAACACAGGTCAGTGGAACACTGTTGATCCTTTGAAGGGGGATCCTGGCGTCCCTTAGATCAGCCCTGGTCTACGTCCAAGCTCAGTGTAAATCTGACAGATTTATCGATGCGTAAATGACCCACACATAGGGGAAAGAAAGTTATGACGACGTTTCGGTCAGACTTGGGCCGAAACGTCCTCCTAAGTTTCTTTTCCCTATGTGTGGGTTATTTGTGTATTGTTTCTGTCACGGTATTGTGCCGTCTTGTACTTCAGATTTATTGATATACTTCAAGGGTCTGAGTCAGCCACTTGATGTAACAATAATAAGAGTATTGAGTCACTTGATGTAACAATAATAAGAGTATTGAGTCACCTGATGTAACAATAATAAGAGTATTGAGTCACCTGATGTAACAATAATAAGAGTATTGAGTCACCTGATGTAACAATAATAAGAGTATTGAGTCACCTGATGTATCAATAATAAGGGTATTGAGTCACCTGATGTAACAATAATAAGAGTATTGAGTCACCTGATGTAACAATAATAAGAGTATTAAGTCACCTGATGTAACAATAATAAGAGTATTGAGTCACCTGATGTAACAATAATAAGAGTATTGAGTCACCTGATGTATCAATAATAAGAGTATTGAGTCACCTGATGTAACAATAATAAGAGTATTGAGTCACCTGATGTAACAATAATAATAGTATTGAGTCACCTGATGTAACAATAATAAGAGTATTGAGTCACCTGATGTATCAATAATAAGAGTATTGAGTCACCTGATGTATCAATAATAAGAGTATTGAGTCACCTGATGTAACAATAATAAGAGTATTGAGTCACCTGATGTAACACTAAGAGTATTGAGTCACGTGACTACAGCAGAATTCTTCTGCCTTGCATGTTGTGTAACAATAATTAGAAGAGGAATTCCCCTGATATTGCAGATATTGCAGGGTGTGTACATACTCTGCAATAACAGTGATTTTTCTAGCGATTTAACGGTGCAAAGTTATTTAAAAAAATTCTACAGAATACGATAAAATTATGAGAGGCAGAGAGAGGGAGAGGAAGAGAGAGGGAGAGGAAGAGAGGGAGAGGAAGAGAAAGAGAGGGAGAGAGAGTTTATAGTTACTAGTTGTCAAACGCACTTGTCCATAGACACTTGGCCTTTTGTGTGTGTGTGTGTAAGAGAGAGAGAGAGAGTGCGTGTGACAGGGAGGCAATTAGCGAGGGGACATGTTGGTCAGCTATCACCTGACGGGTCTGCCAGTGGTCGCCGCTGCCCTACCTTCCATACCACTAATAACTACAACATGTTCCCATGTGTCCTCAGATACGCTCCCGCAAAGAGCCGGCTACACAGAACGGGACTATTAACAATTACCTGATACGGGTCTCTGTCATAAGCTTTCCTGTTTTATTGTGGGAGCCACGGGAAGATGGTTGTGTCCAAGGATAAGTGCGAAGGTAGGGCAGCTATACTAGCCATGACAGCAGAGTGATCGGTGTTCGACCACTGGCAAAGGTTGAGGCCTGGATATGCAGGTACACATCACTGCTGCTATTTTTTTTATCACCACACGTCTGTTCCAGTGAAGGAAATAACAAACTACAAACGCACTAATGCATCCAAACAGCTTCACAACACTCCAATTATTTCCCATCAAACACAAGAAAAAGTTGAAAATATAAGTAGTGATGAATTAAACACATGTGCAACACATGGTTATCTATATTGAGGAAACGTCTCGACACACAGTGGCTTCATCAGTCCTATACAAAGAAGAATGGTTGAAGATCAGAAGGAGTTTGAGGTAATCAGTCCCTCAGCCTGGAGTGGATGTAATGAGTGCGTCAGTCTCAGAGAAGTGGCTTATAAACTGTAGTCAGGTAAGTTGAAGCAGCAGGAGGCGGCATCACCATGGTTGCACAATCGTCTGTTTTATAGTTCCCAAACTTTTAACTTCTATGATCCTACTTGGCAGATAGTTCCACTCATCGAAACTCTATTCCCTAACCTATACTTTCCTACAACCTTTCTTAATCTATAATTATCTAATTTAAATTCGTTAACTGTAGCATCAGTTCAGGCAAACATCCAATATAAATATCACTAATCTCACTAAAGTTCACAATGTATGAACATATTAACACATTTAACAGTTCTGTGAGGTGAACACAGCTTCCGAACAGTTTGCTTCTTACCTTGATAGTTTACAAGGAATTAAGAAAGTATGTAAAGCATTTATACACTCACGACCACCCAAACATACACACACAAGACCAGTGAAGAGGCGGGGCCAGGAGCTATAGTTCGACCCCTGAAACCACAATTACGTAAGTGTACACACTTTTTTTCTCTCTCTCACTCTCTCTCTCTATCTATCTATCTCTCTCTCTCTCTTTTCGAAGTGCAAAGATATATACTTAGATGAAACAATGGAATGAAACTAAACGGAAATAGGTTAAAAAAAAAACTTGATCACATTAAATTTTTTTTATTTTTTGCAGAGTTGTTGAACACTGAAATAGTCTCCCATGTGAAGATGTCAGTGCTAAATCAATTCAGTCGTTCATTAATCAGTTAGTAAATACAACTACGTACTCATGCTGCTGCACTGCCAACTGTAGTGATGTATACCACCATCTCCACTTCTAAATAGTGTGCTCCATAAAAGTAGTGGCCAGCTGGTAATTGTGTATACATACGGAACTTCCTCTTGAGTGCTGGAGAACACTGTCAGGAGTAGTACTAGTGCTAGTTGTAGCCTATGCAATCAGTCCAATGTTTTCAGATAAACACCAAATACCTTTTCTAGAATGCGATGTGATTATTGTCACCTGTACCAATAGCCTTGGTGCGGACTGCAAAGCCTTTCAGTATCTTCTTTTTTCCCAAATACTCCCATGGTAATATTTTATATTTCGCTTGGCGATAGTTGTCTTGATAGTTCTAGTTATCCAGCCTATCATTTTATTTGTCATAACATTGTTGCGATCCTAAATGTTATATCACTATTAATACAATAGCTCCCAGGTCTAGCGCATGGTACTTTCAGTTTTTATTTCTTCCGTTCTTCCATAGTAGGGCAACTGAAACTTGTAATTATTAAACATAATATTGTTATCTGAGGCCCACTGGTAGACTTGAGTTATAATTGCTTTAAGATTCTCTGTGACTTCATCGGACGACCACTATCATAGAGATTCAGGTACTATCAGCAGAAGATGTTATGATTTATGTCCTTTTCTATGTCGGATATAAGAATGAAAAACAGAAGTGGGGCTAGTATTGTGTCTTAAGGAACAAAGCTTTTCACTGCATCTGCCTCCGACTTCATTCTGTTTACTGCTATTCTCTGGGTTCTATTTGTTAGGAAGATAAATATCAATGTCCCCACTTTTCCAGTTATTCCTTTTGGGCGCATATGTTGAAGACTTGTGCAAAATCATTGTATGTATCTCGGGCCTGTGTCCAGGCCCGAGATAGTAATTTCTTGCAAATTTTCATGAATATGTTGTTCCACTAGTCTGACCCTCAGGCAGAAAGCATAGGCACGCTGTCGATAGCCTCTTCACAGTCAACAAAGAGAGAGCTACACCAGAAACTGTTCAGAAGTCAGCGGTGTTTTGAGTCCCATTCATAAAAACTCGTTAGGGTCTTCGATCTGTAAAGTAATGAGTCGTTCACTGAACACAGTCGTGCTGTGACTTAGGTATGTCAGTTATTTCCTTACTGTAATCAGTGTATGTTTCACCTCCCTTAAGTAGAGGCCTTGAGGCCTTATATTGAATGAAGTTTTCGCCTTGGAATTTTTGTATTAGAAAATAAGTACTTGTGATTTCTACTAATTTCGTTAACGCCTATTTTCTCCCTCTGCCTCTCGTGTGTCCTTAGAAGCTTCAGAGAATCTGCTGCCTTTGAGAACTGTTATACATCGTCTTTGCCTGTACAAGGAGGGTGTCTCTTTTTTCTCTCCTTTGTCATAGAGGCATGTGTCTGGTGCATACCTCAAGTAGTTTACTGTAGATCCGCAATGGTCATATTGTCTAGCGCTCATCTCGTTATGGTCAAAATTTATTTGGTCCCAGATGACGTTCCTGTTCAAATTAAATTTGTTGAATATACGAGGACCAGGTCCCCATTGTTCGTAAATAAGTTCTAGAGTGTTTCCCAGGCTGGTCGGCTCAGCAGTCAACTGGATTAGAGCGAATTTGCTGCAGAGGTTTAATAATTCTGTTATATGAGAATGTTCCTTAGAATTATTATAATCAAAAGAAGCGCTAAACCATAGTCGTTGCTACATTATTCCTTTTATGTCTCAAATTGAAGTCCCAAAACATCAAGAGGTTTGGGGTCGGATTTGACAGGTTATCAAGACAATGCTCGATCTCCAGTAACTGGTACATGACCTGTCAGATACTTGTATCCGGAGGTTCATACACGTGCACAACAAACAGCTTCTGGTTTTCGATTGGGGCTACCCAAACCCTGACTACATCACTGTTGTGTTCAGTAACTCAGTGAATGTGAGCGACTCTAAGAACACTCCAGTCCAGATATCTACGTGAGAGTATTTCTTTTCCCGGGATTTCATGTGTTTCTTTTAAAGGCAGCGTTGCCGTTAGCACACTGCTTTGTTTACCAGGAAAGGCGTCTTCTTTAAGGCGAGTTGCTGTTAGCATTCTGCTTTGCCTTCCCAGGACGGTATCCTCTTTAAGGCGCGTTCGTTATGAGGTCTCTTATCTGTGTCAACACAGTTGGGATCGGTAACAAGAGGCGTGATTGGCATGCGGGACTCGCTCCCATGTGGTTCTGGCAGCTCCCGTTGCCATGGAATGTCTGAGGTGGCTCCCACTCCCATTCGAAGTCTGTTGTAGTTCCTGCTCCCATGCGACGTCTGTTGTACTTCTTGCTCCCATGCGACGTCTGTTGTAGTTCCTGCTCCCATGCAATGTCTGCTGTAGTTCCTGCTCCCATGCAACGTCTGTTGTAGTTTCTGCTCCCATGCAACGTCTGTTGTAGTTCCTGCTCCCATGCGACGTCTCTTGTAGTTCCTGCTCCCATGCAATGTCTGCTGTAGTTCCTGCTCCCATGCGACGTCTGTTGTAGTTCCTGCTCCCATACAACGTCTGTTGTAGTTCCTGCTCCCATGCGACGTCTGTTGTAGTTCCTGCTCCCATGCAACGTCTGCTGTAGTTCCTGCTCCGATGCAACGTCTGTTGTAGTTTCTGCTCCCATGCGACGTCTGTTGTAGTTTCTGCTCCCATTCAATGTCTGTTGTAGTTCCTGCTCACATGCGACGTCTGTTGTAGTTCCTGCTCCCATGCGACGTCTGTTGTACTTCCTGCTCCCATGCGACGTCTGTTGTAGTTTCTGCTCCCATGCAATGTCTGCTGTAGTTCCTGCTCCCATGCAACGTCTGTTGTAGTTCCTGCTCCCATGCAACGTCTGTTGTAGTTTCTGCTCCCATGCGACGTCTGTTGTAGTTCCTGCTCCCATGCGACGTATGTTGTAGTTCCTGCTCCCATGCGACGTCTGTTGTAGTTTCTGCTCCCATGCAACGTCTGTTGTAGTTCCTGCTCCCATGCGACGTCTGTTGTAGTTCCTGCTCCCATGCGACGTCTGTTGTAGTTTCTGCTCCCATGCGACGTCTGTTGTAGTTCCTGCTCCCATGCAACGTCTGTTGTAGTTTCTGCTCCCATTCAACGTCTGCTGTAGTTCCTGCTCCCATGCAACGTCTGCTGTAGTTCCTGCTCCCATGCAACGTCTGTTGTAGTTTCTGCTCCCATGCGACGTCTGTTGTAGTTCCTGCTCCCATGCGACGTCTGTTGTAGTTTCTGCTTTCATTCAACGTCTGCTGTAGTTCCTGCTCCCATGCAACGTCTGTTGTAGTTTCTGCTCCCATGCAACGTCTGTTGTAGTTCCTGCTCCCATGCGACGTCTGTTGTAGTTCCTGCTCCCATGCAATGTCTGTTGTAGTTCCTGCTCCCATGCGACGTCTGTTGTAGTTCCTGCTCCCATGCGACGTCTGTTGTAGTTCCTGCTCCCATGCAACGTCTGTTGTAGTTCCTGCTCCCATGCGACGTCTGTTGTAGTTCCTGCTCCCATGCAACGTCTGTTGTAGTTCCTGCTCCCATGCAACGTCTGTTGTAGTTCCTGCTCCCATGCAACGTCTGCTGTAGTTCCTGCTCCCATGCAACGTCTGCTGTAGTTCCTGCTCCCATTCAACGTCTGCTGTAGTTCCTGCTCCCATGCGACGTCTGTTGTAGTTTCTGCTCCCATTCAACGTCTGTTGTAGTTCCTGCTCCCATGCAACGTCTGCTGTAGTTCCTGCTCCCATGCAACGTCTGTTGTAGTTCCTGCTCCCATGCAACGTCTGTTGTAGTTCCTGCTCCCATGCAACGTCTGTTGTAGTTCCTGCTCCCATGCAACGTCTGTTGTAGTTTCTGCTCCTATGCAACGTCTGTTGTAGTTCCTGCTCCCATGCGACGTCTGTTGTAGTTCCTGCTCCCATGCGACGTCTGTTGTAGTTCCTGCTCCCATGCAACGTCTGTTGTAGTTCCTGCTCCCATGCAACGTCTGTTGTAGTTCCTGCTCCCATGCAACGTCTGTTGTAGTTCCTGCTCCCATGCAACGTCTGTTGTGACCTCCATGGAGTCTTTTATTCTCCATCGAACGTCTGTTGCCAGTTCCTGTCATCACAACCGTCGTAATTCTCCTCCAGACGTGTAGTAGTTCCTGCCCAGTCAGGTAACATCCGACTACCCAGTACAGTAACATCACAACCCAGTACAGTAACATCACAACCCAGTACAGTAACATCACAACCCAGTACAGTAACATCACAACCCAGTACAGTAACATCACAACCCAGTACAGTAACATAACAACCCATTACAGTAATATCACAACCCAGTACAGTAACATAACAACCCAGTACAGTAACATCACAACCCAGTACAGTAACATCACAACCCAGTACAGTAACATCACAACCCAGTACAGTAAATCACAACCCAGTACAGTAACATACAACCAGTACAGTAACATCACAACACAGTACAGTAACATCACAACCCAGTACAGTAACATCACAATCCAGTACAGTAACATCACAATCCAGTACAGTACCATCACCACACAGTATAATAACATCACCACACAGTACAGTAACATAACAACCCAGTACAGTAACATCACAACCCAGTACAGTAACATCACAACCCAGTACAGTAACATCACAACCCAGTAAGTAACATCACAACCCAGTACAGTAACATCACAACCCAGTACAGTAATATCACAACCCAGTACAGTAACATCACAACCCAGTACAGTAACATCACAACCCAGTACAGTAACATCACAACCCAGTACAGTAACATCACAACCCAGTACATTAACATAACAACACAGTACAGTAACATCACAACCCAGTACAGTAACATCACAACCAAGTACAGTAACATCACAACCCAGTACAGTAACATCACAACCCAGTACAGTAACATCACAACCCAGTACAGTAACATCACAACCCAGTACAGTAACATCACAACCCAGTACATTAACATAACAACACAGTACAGTAACATCACACCATCAGACATACAGCAACATAACACACAGTACAAACATCACCACAGTACAGTAACATCACCACCAGTACAGAACATCACAACACAGTACAGTAACATCACCACACAGTACAGCAACATCACCACACAGTACAGCAACATCACCACACAATACAACAACATCACCACACAGTACAGTAACATCACCACACAGAACAGTAACATCACCACACAGTACAGTAACATCACCACACAGTACAGCAACATCACCACACAGTACAGTAACATCACAACCCAGTACAGTAACATCACCACACAGTACAGTAACATCACCACACAGTACAGCAACATCACCACACAGTACAGTAACATCACAACCCAGTACAATAACATCACAACCCAGTACATTAACATAACAACACAGTACAGTAACATCACAGCCAAATACAGCAACATCACCACACAGTACAGCAACATCACCACAGTACAGTAACATCACCACACAGTACAGCAACATCACCACACAGTACAGTAACATCACCACACAGTACAGTAACATCACCACACAGTACAGTAACATCACCACACAGTACAGCAACATCACCACACAGTACAGCAACATCACCACAGTACAGTAACATCACCACACAGTACAGCAACATCACCACAGTACAGCAACATCACCACACAGTACAGCAACATCACCACAGTAGAGTAACATCATCACACAGTACAGCAACATCACCACACAGTACAGCAACATCACCACAGTAAAGTAACATCACCACACAGTAGAGTAACATCACCACAGTACAGCAACATCACCACAGTACAGCAACATCACCACAGTACAGCAACATCACAACACAGTACAGCAACATCACCACAGTACAGCAACATCACAACACAGTACAGCAACATCACCACAGTACAGCAACATCACCACACAGTACAGCAACATCACCACAGTAGAGTAACATCACCACACAGTACAGCAACATCACCACAGTACAGCAACATCACCACAGTAGAGTAACATCACCACACAGTACAGCAACATCACTACAGTACAGCAACATCACCACAGTACAGCAACATCACCACAGTACAGCAACATCACCACAGTAGATTAACATCACTACACAGTACAGCAACATCACCACAGTACAGCAACATCACCACAGTACAGCAACATCACAACACAGTACAGCAACATCACCACAGTAGAGTAACATCACCACACAGTACAGCAACATCACCACAGCACAGCAACATCACCACACAGTACAACAACATCACCACAGTAGAGTAACATCACCACACAGTACAGCAACATCACCACACAATACAGCAACATCACCACAGTACAGCAACATCACCACACAGTACAGCAACATCACCACAGTAGAGTAACATCACCACACAGTAGAGTAACATCACCACAGTACAGCAACATCACCACAGTACAGCAACATCACCACAGTACAGCAACATCACAACACAGTACAGCAACATCACCACAGTACAGCAACATCACAACACAGTACAGCAACATCACCACAGTAGATTAACATCACCACAGTACAGCAACATCACCCCAGTACAGTAACATCACCACAGTACAGCAACATCAACACAGTACAGCAACATCACCACAGTACAGCAACATCACAACACAGTACAGCAACATCACCACAGTAGAGTAACATCACCACACAGTACAGCAACATCACCACAGTACAGCAACATCACCACACAGTACAGCAACATCACCACAGTACAGCAACATCACCACACAGTACAGCAACATCACCACAGTAGAGTAACATCACAACACAGTACAGCAACATCACCACAGTACAGCAACATCACCACAGTACAGCAACATCACCACAGTAGAGTAACATCACCACACAGTACAGCAACATCACCACAGTACAGCAACATCACCACAGTACAGCATTATCACCACAGTACAGCAACATCACCACAGTAGAGTAACATCACCACACAGTACAGCAACATCACCACAGTACAGCAACATCACCACACAGTACAGCAACATCACCACAGTAGAGTAACATCACCACACAGTACAGCAACATCACCACACAGTACAGCAACATCACCACACAGTACAGCAACATCACCACACAGTACAGCAACATCACCACAGTAGAGTAACATCACCACACAGTACAGTTATGGACTCGTACTTTATCACACACACGTCAGTAGGTGTTCTTAAAGTGCCCGACATACATACGTCAGTACGTGTTCTTAAAGTGCCCGACACACACACGTCAGTACGTGTTCTTAAAGTGCCCGACACACACACTCTACGAGTGGTCGATGTCCTTAAAAATAATTGCAATATAGACAATATTTGACGTCTTCCGGGTCTAAAAAAAAACATTTCAAATAAACAGGGAATAGAATGACCAGGTTATTTGCAAATTCAATTTCAATATCCAACTGAGAAAGCCTTCAGTCATTTTTACTTCCTCTCTCACCCCTCTCCTCCTCCTTTCCCCATCCTCTGCTACTTTGCAGTTATTACATCTTCTGGATGTGTAATTAACTGGTGCAAGTCATTTTAACCTTCGTTACCAAAAAGGAGGATAAGACGGATAATTATTAGACAGTATCTCTGAGTTTGGCCATGAAGGTGGAGGTTATTAACAATACTCGGCTCTCTCATTAACGTCATACTGGAAGGATTTATACTAAGGAGTCGACGGCACTACAGTGTAGTTGATGCCTGCGATAGCTGCCAGTGAGCAATATATTTTCCTCACAACGTTACTGATCACAAGGGAGAGTGAAGATTGCTGCCCATGGTACTTAGTATTTGTTTTCTTTGTCAAATTTCCTAAACTTCTAATCACAAGAAATAAAAGACTGTTTCTCTTTAATTATGGTTCTTTTATCTTGAAAGTGAGCAATTTTCTTAGACAAGTCAATATAACCTTTGCTGCCAAATAGGATGATAAGAAAAGTAATTAATAGATAATATCATAATATGTAAGGGAGTAGAGGAGGGTGGCTTAAACTGCTTCATCATTATAGAATGGAGGTAACAAGTTGTCCAGGTGGGTGTACAAATCCACAGTAACGGGGAAGATTTAGGATACGTTGCAGGAAGTGTTGGATGGAGGGTGTGAAGGACGTTTTGTAACAACCCACACTTAGCGGTAGAAACTTATGACGACGTTTCGGTCTGTCCATGACCATTGTCAGGTCATGGCTGAGTAAGTGCTGTAGTATCCAGCAGGAATGTGTGGGTTAGATCGGAGTGATTAGAGAGAAATGCTATTGGGATGAGAAGGTAACATGTATGCAGCGGTTCAGGGAAAACCAGTAGGCCTGCCATGAGTTTAAAAAGTCAAAAAATAAATGGAGCAGTTACGCTTCAATAGATCATTTAAAGTGTAATATCGGCTCAGTCCTAGAAAAATAAATAGAGGCTACGTGACAGTGAATGAATTTATTTCTTTGAGTCGCCCTACTTTGCTGAAAAAAAATGGGTTTGTGTGATCTGTGGGGAGTGTGTTGATGGTGATGGTGGGAAGATCGGGGGTCCTCAGAGCGAGTGAGGTGGTGAAAGGAAGTTATCAAAGGTTTTGTGGAGCGTAAGGGCCGACTGGTATTGAATAGAGCAGAGCTGTTGGGCTTTTACATGCAAGACGAGGCGGAAAATGAGTGCGTCATGTGTGGAGACACTAGAAGAATGCGTCCAACACGGAGGAACCAGACAAGTTATGTCTAGGCTGTATCTCTTGATTAATGCACGGGAAACATGCAAGCATTAGTTTGTAGGAGACACTGTAGGATACACTGCTGGAGACACTCCTGGAGACACTGGAGACACTGCAGGAGACTAAGGAGATACTGCAGGAGACACTGCTGGATACACTGCTGGAGACACTGCAGGAGACACTGCTGGATACACTGCTGGAGACACTGCAGGAGACGCTGCTGGAAACACTGCAGGTACAACTGAAAGTGACAATGCAGGTGACACTGCAGGTGACACTACAAAACACACTGCAGGAGACACTACAAGACACACTGCAGGTAAAACTGCAGATGACACTGCAAGACACACTGCAGGAGACACTGCAGGTGACATTGGGTCGTCTCTTACCTGGGTACTAAAGCGTACTGCCTCGTAGTCTCGGAAGCATTAAGAGATCACGTTGAAAATATACTATAACAGAGCAAACTTTTACTGCGGCAACGTTTAGCTTTGTAAAGAATAAAGCGTTGACCTGACGAAAGCTTGTTTTGCTCCTGTGCCTTTTCTTCTCTATCTATTGATGCGCCCGAGTATAATGGGAAATATTAATGAAATATTAAAAAATGGATGTATTTACCAACACCTGGTCATGGACCGGGCCGAGGGGGGTGTTGATCCCCGGGACACCCTCCAGGTACACACACACACACACACACACACACACATACTGCAATGGATCAGAGAATATCTGACAGGGAGGCAACAACGAGTCATGGTACGTGACGAGGTGTCAGAGTGGGCACCTGTGACGAGTGGGGTTCCACAAGGGTCAGTCCTAGGACCTGTACTGTTTTTGGTATATGTGAATGACATAACGGAAGGGATAGACTCAGAAGTGTCCCTGTTTGCAGATGATGTGAAGTTAATGAGAAGAATTAAATCAGTCGAGGATCAGGCAGGACTACAAAGAGACCTGGACAGGCTACAAGCCTGGTCCAGTAACTGGCTCCTTGAATTTAACCCTGCCAAATGTAAAGTCATGAAGATCGGGGAAGGGCAAAGAAGACCACAGACAGAGTATAGTCTAGGTGGCCAAAACTGCAAACCTCACTCAAGGAAAAAGATCTTGGGGTGAGTATAATACCGAGCACATCTCCTGAGGCACACATCAATCAGATAACTGCTGTAGCATACGGGCGGGTGGCAAACCTAAGAATAGCGTTCCAATACCTCACTAAGGAATCGTTCAAGACTCTGTACACCATATACGTCAGGCCCATACTGGAGTATGCAGCACCAGTTTGGAACCCACACCTGGTCAAGCACGTCAAGAAATTAGAGAATGTGCAAAGGTTTGCAACAAGACTAGACCCAGACCTAAGGGGATTGTCCTACGAAGAAAGGTTAAGGGAAATCGGCCTGACGACACTAGAGGACAGGAGGGTTAGGGGAGACATGATAACGACATATAAAATACTGCGAGGAATAGATAAGGTGGACAGAGACAAGATGTTCCAGAGAGGGGACACAGAAACAAGGGGTCACAATTGGAAGTTGAAGACTCCTATGAGTCAAAGGGATGTTAGGAAGTATTTCTTCAGTCATAGAGTTGTCAGGAAGTGGAATAGCCTAGAAAGCGACGTAGTGGAGGCAGGAACTATACATAGTTTTAAGACGAGGTTTGATAAAGCTCATGGAGCAAGGAAAGAGAGGACCTAGTAGAAATCAGTGAAGAGGCGGGGCCAGGAGCTATGACTCGACCCCTGCAACCACAAATAGGTGAGTACACACACACACACACACACACACACACGGGGGCCAGGAGCTTTGACTCGACCCCTGCAACCACAACTAGGTGAGTACAACTAGGTGAGTACACACACACACAAAGTTATGTGTGAGTGTAAACCGAATGTAAGAGGTTTGTAAGATTTACCAAGAAGAAATGATTAGCAATTCTGTCAGAATGGGAAAAAAACATTGAAATGGCTTCCATTTAGCACTCGTATGGCAAGACGGTAGTCCATCCCTGGATGGTTATTGTCTCCTAGCAAGAACATGAGCGCGCGCACCTCTGCTCGGTCATACCCATAAGATGTGGAAAAAACAATTTCGTCACGTGTCACGAAACGTTTCCTCCAATAAATGTCCTGATCTGTACATGTCTTTTTCCACAACATCTGTATTGTAACGGCAGCTTCCACTCGTCCACCACTACGGGTGCACTGACTCTTGCGGCACGCAACATGCAGCGACGCGGGACACTCAGTCAAGTTTGATTCGGGGCGACAGTGAGGCTCGTCATCATCGTGGGAGCAGGTGTGTGTAGGGATGACCCACCTGACTGACACTGCTGCATCATGGTGCTGGTGTGGGGAGGCACATGACTGACACTGCTGCATTATGGTGCTGGTGTGGGGTAGCTACCTGACTGACACTGCTGCATCATGGTGCTGGTGGGGGGGAGCCACCTGACTGACACTGCTGTATCATGGTGCTGGTGTGGGGAGCCACCTGACTGACACTGCTGTATCATGGTGCTGGTGTGGGGGAGCCACCTGACTGACACTGCTGTATCATGGTGCTGGTGTGGGGGAACCACCTGACTGACACTGCTGTATCATGGTGCTGGTGTGGGGGAACCACCTGACTGACACTGCTGCATCATGGTGCTGGTGAGGGGGAGCCACCTGACTGACACTGCTGTATCATGGTGCTGGTGTGGGGGAACCACCTGACTGACACTGCTGCATCATGGTGCTGGTGTGTGGGAGCCACCTGACTGACACTGCTGTATCATGGTGCTGGTGTGGGGAACCACCTGACTGACACTGCTGCATCATGGTGCTGGTGTGGGGGAGCCACCTGACTGACACTGCTGCATCATGGTGCTGGTGTGGGGGAGCCACCTGGCTGACACTGCTGTATCACAGTGCTGGTGTGGGGGAGCCACCTGACTGACACTGCTGTATCATGGTGCTGGTGTGGGGGAGCCACCTGACTGACACTGCTGTATCATGGTGCTGGTGTGGGGGAGCCACCTGACTGACACTGCTGCATCATGGTGCTGGTGTGGGGGAGCCACCTGACTGACACTGCTGTATCACAGTGCTGGTGTGGGGAGCCACCTGACTGACACTGCTGTATCATGGTGCTGGTGTGGGGAAGCCACCTGACTGACACTGCTGTATCACAGTGCTGGTGTGGGGGAGCCACCTGACTGACACTGCTGTATCATGGTGCTGGTGTGGGGGAGCCACCTGACTGACACTGCTGTATCATGGTGCTGGTGTGGGGAAGCCACCTGGCTGACACTGCTGTATCATGGTGCTGGTGTGGGGGAGCCACCTGGCTGACAGGGTTCAATGTTGCCTTGTTCACATTGTTACAGTCACGGACGTTTGCAATTTTGTTTATGTGCGTTGCTGAAGTAATAATTCATAGAGGAAACTCCGTAGGCAAAAATAAGGAAATTAACCTCAAATTTATAGCGGATAAGACTGAGCTTAATGCATCTATTTTGATTAGAGGGAATCATATAGCAGGGACAAAGAGGCATGCAAGGCTCGATCCAAGGTGGCTGATAAATCCAGTACCTCGGGACAAGAGTCCTTCACTGATTAAGGCTTCATACCTGCTAACTGCAGATGTACTCAAAGCTGAATATTGTTCTCGGTTTTAACTGAGTGTCTTAGTTGTAGACGCAAGAACAAGATTGTCTTTCTCATTTAACAGTTAATAAATACCTTCTTCATACCGAACGAAAATAAAACTATACGGTCCATTACAGAATAATATGTTAGGTTTAAAGCTGCTGTAAATGTTCACTAAAACTGACTAACACATGTGCACCACGAGGCAAAAATACTTTGCGGCTAAAAACCGAAGTTCAACTGAAATTTTCAGTGTATATTCACTGAGAGTGAACCATGTTACTGCAGACACGTCTCAGACACAGGCTACGACCTCTTCACTTACTGCTGTTGACCCTGTCTGGCGTCCTACACTGTAGTGAATGAACGAGGGAACACCCACTGCGCTAATGACTGAGGGATCACCCACTGCGCTAATGACTGAGGGAACACCCACTGCGCTAATGACTGAGGGATCACCCACTGCGCTAATGCATGAGGGAACACCCACTGCGCTAATGACTGAGGGAACACCCACTGCGCTAATGCATGAGGGAACACCCACTGCGCTAATGACTGAGGGAACACCCACTGCGCTAATGAACGAGGGAACACCCACTGCGCTAATGACTGAGGGAACACCTACTGCGCTAATGACTGAGGGAACACCCACTGCGCTAATGACTGAGGGAACACCCACTGCGCTAATGACTGAGGGAACACCCACTGCGCTAATGACTGAGGGAACACCCACTGCGCTAATGACTGAGGGAACACCCACTGCGCTAATGAATGAGGGAACACCCACTGCGCTAATGACTGAGGGAACACCCACTGCGCTAATGAATGAGGGAACACCCACTGCGCTAATGACTGAGGGAACACCCACTGCGCTAATGAACGAGGGAACACCCACTGCGCTAATGACTGAGGGAACACCCACTGCGCTAATGACTGAGGGAACACCCACTGCGCTAATGACTGAGGGAACACCCACTGCGCTAATGACTGAGGGAACACCCACTGCGCTCTACACACGACACCCTTAAGCTAGTGAAAGAAGGTCCAAAGTAAAGTCACTGAGCAGCACACCTTCTTACATACTCATACGTACACACACACACACACACACACACACACACACACACACACACACACACACACTACACACACACACACATAATTAGGTTTACCATACGTCACGTTTTGACCGGGATTGTCCAGGTCTGAAAGTCCTGTCCCGAAGTCCCAATCAGTTTGCCATTTTCTCCCAGACAGGAACATCGCAACAATAAAAATAAAAGAAAATCAAAGAAATATAAGAAAACGGGCCAGAACATTTCTGTAGCTAACCTCAGCGGTGTCGTGGAGTGCGTGTTTTGTCGTGGAGTGCGTGTTTTGTCGTGGAGTGCGTGTTTTGTCGTGGAGTGCGTGGTTTGTCTACCATCGCCGCTGCTCCTGCTTAAATGTTATTCTTGCTGATGAACAATGTATAGTCTCAGTAAATAATTAGAATGACTGAGTCTGCAGTACAAGTTGCAGTGACTTTAACGAGAAAATAAATACCAAACCATTACTAAGGAAGGTTCTCCAAGAGTGATTCCATACTACATGCTTTTTATTTTCTTTCATTCTGTAGTCTTTTATTGAGAAATTGGTACATTTTAGCTCTTATTTGTTTGCAGTGAGGAAAATATTCCTACATTATATTTCATGTACAGATGAGCCCCGCTTATACGGCAGGTTAGGTTCTGGGAAACCGCTGTAAAGTGAATCATAACTACTACTACTTCTTCTTCTTCTTCTTCTTCTTCTTTTTCTTCTTCTTCTTTTTTAACTTTCAAAATGTATATAAAAGCCTGATGACATGTTTACATTATAATATAATAAATGAGCACTAGAGCTGGCTTTTAAAACTGCATATACAGTACACATGTTACTTAAAATATTTTTGTTCTTAGCTCATAGTGACTGGTGAATATATTTACTGAAATAATTCTGAATAAATGAAGAATGTATGTAATTTAAGAACCGCTGCATTAGCGAAACGCTGTAAAGCGCTTCGCTTTACAGCGTTTCATTTGTTTCAAAACCTTAAAAATGTCTTGGTTTGAGTCAAAGAAATTCTGGTGAGGTTATACATATTCATACACACAGACACATATAAACACAGTACATATTAAACACACAAACATAACAGAACATACATACAGTCACATGTACACATACCTATAAACACTAACAAAAACAAATTCACATGATAATTTTAAATATAATGTAAATGAAAAATGAGAAAAGTAAACTGAAAAAAATATAAATCCAAGTGTTGGGAACACTCACAGCAACATACTATCATATACACATATATACAGACAGAAACTAATAAACACAAATTTACACTCACATACACACATGCAGATAAACAATCACACACACAAAATATAAACTCATACTCACAAACAAACACACACAAAATATAAACTCATACTCACTAACAAACACACACAAAATATAAACTCATACTCACTAACAAACACACACAAAATATAAACTCATACTCACTAACAAACACACACACACACACAAATACGCACACACATTGGTAAAAACACTTACCTGGCCTCTCGCCCAACTTCACAGACACAGACACACACAAGTACACTTACCTGGCCTCTCGATCTACTTCACAGACACAGACACAGACACTTTTTGTGTATAATAGAAAAAAATGGCAAGTCAAAGGCACTCTCAAAAACAGGGAGAGGAAGGGAATAAAGGAGGCAGTTGGCACTACCTGGGAACGATAATGGATGGCTTGACTACCCAACTGAGAGAGGAGATTATACCTGGAGTATACCTGATTGAGGGAAAGTTCAATTCCCTTTGGAGAGAAATAGGTCAATTGTGGCACTGAGAGAGGGCTGGAGGTGGAAGTGGAAATAGTAAGGCTGAAAGAGACTATAGAGGGAGGAACAATGAGAGAGGCTTTTGAAAGAGTCTAATTCCCTCCGGGGGAAAACAGTGGCAGTATTTAACAAAGCCAGGGAAGAGGCTGCATAACAGATATATATGGCTTATTTAGCAGATGGCAGAACCCTGAAACTGGAAGAGAAAGCAAGAGAGCTGCAGGAGACCGAGAAGGAAATGAGAAGATAAGTAGGGGCAGAAACAGCGAAGGTAGGAGAGGGAGGACAGGGGACTGAACATAACAATGAAAGAAAGTCACTGGCAATGATGATCTCTGGAGACAGGAAGGAAAGAAGGTGAAAAGTGAGACAATAAGGGAATTGGTAAAAACAGACAAAAAAAAAAACCTGGAAGGACAGGCAATAGGAGGAAGAAAGAGGAAGGTCAGTGATGTGCCATGATCTCCAAGAGGCTGAAGGCGACTCAAGTAGTAGAAGATGGGAAGATAAGCGGAAGATTATATCAATTATTGAGTTGAGTACACAAAAGGGGAAGAAGTAATAGAGTAGATGGAGAATTTTCAGAGGATTGGGCGGTTGTCCCACAATAAACACTACCCTGTCACATCAATCTTTTGGTTCCATAAAGCTCGGAGGAACATATTTTGACAAAAAGCGCACCTAAAGACCTCGCAACGCAAGATCAGGACAGATAGAGGGAACAGCTAAGGGAGTATGTAAAAATCTGTCGAAAGAGAAGAGTAGCAGCCGAGGGGCCAGGAAATGGAAACACCCTAACTCAGGGAGCTCCTTCAGAAGAAATCTTGACCCCTTTTATCAGCTGGATCAACTCTGGACTAGTTCCTACCTCCCAGCACCACCACTAACACTGACTCCCAACCCTTTAACTTTCTACCTACACCCTACCCATCCCCTTTCCCTTCTCTGCCCTTAACAATATCCCTGACTCCTTTCCCAGCTCAATATCCCATATCCCTGTTTGATGATTATGATGAAGAGGGTGTAGAGATAAACCAGTGCATGGTAAGGGAAAGCTCTATCAGAGTGTGGTACACTTAAGCAAATGGTTTATCTACCAAGAGTTGTAGGAAAGAACAGCCGAGGTTATGCCAGACTATTATATCTACCACTGAGACAAAGTTGACAGAAATATCAGATGCTGTATGTCCATCAGAATACCAAGTGCTAGGGAAGGATACAATAAATAGGAGAGGAGTGGCACCGTTAATCAGAAATCAATGGAGTTTTGAAGAAGGAGACGAATAAAGAGACTAGAGGAAAATGATTTCATACTGTGCACAGTTAAGACTATGGACTGAGAGCATCAGTTACCACCTAATAATAGCAGACCAAGACAAGAATATGAAAACAACACCACAGCAGAAGCAGTTAGGAGTGCATATAGGGCTAATGGAAGCTACTTATAATGAGAGATTTCAACCATAGGGAAACAGATTTTGAGAACTGGGACTTGATGGGGGGGGGGGAGGCAGAAGCGTGGAGGGCGAAGAAGTTAATGGAGGTGATTAGAGAAAACTGAGTCAGCGTGTTATGGGCATAACAAGGAAGAGAGGAGATGGTGAGCCAGTAATGCTTGACCTAGTGTTTACCAAAGGTACATCTGACACTGGTGAAACAGAATATGAGAGCCCTCTGGGTGCTGTTCATCATGCAAGTGGAACTAAAAGCAAAGGAAAATACTGCAGGTGGAGAGTGTGAAAAACCAGACTATAGAAAGGGGAAATTAGAAGAGGTTGAGAGACTTCTAGAATGAAGTGGATTGGTACAGTGAACTGGAAGGCAACTCAGTGGCTGAGATGAAGTACTTAGCTGCAAAATGCAGGAGAGCTGAAGAGGCCTTCATGTCAAGAAGATGCAGAAACAATAAAGATAAAATGAGCCCTTGTTTCAACCAGAGATGCAAGGAGGCAAAAAAGAAAAGTGTAAGAGAGTGGAAAACATGCAAAAAGAAAAGAACAGACGAAAATAGAGAAATAACCAGATTTGTAAGAAATAAAAATGTTATAGAGTGAGGAGAGAGGCTAAGAGGCAATTTGAGAATGACATAGTAGCAAAGGCCAAGTCTGAACAGAGACAAGTAAATTCAACTTAGGAAGGAAGGAGAGTTACGAACAACAAGGAAGTCTGTGAACTGTAGATACAATGATTTGAAGAAGTATTTCAGTGGAAACTGGTGCAATACCAGAGAGATTAAGGAACACGGAGCACCGACTAGTACTGGATGTCATCCAATCAACAGAGGAGATAAAGAAACTTTTGATGGACCTGGAAACATCAAAGGCAATGGCACCTGACAATATGGCACCATGGATTCTGCAGGAGAGTGCAGAAGCATTGTCTAAACTATGATATACAATACATCAATGGATTCAGGACAGTTACCAGAGATCTGGAATGCAACAAATGCAGTCCCTATATTTAAGAAAAGAGACAGACAGGACGTGTTACACTACATACCAGTATCTCTGACATGCACACCTTGTAAGGTTATAAAGAAACTTATCAAGGGGAGAGTGGCAGAACACTTCAATAACCAGTATGGGTTTAGGGATGGCAAATCTTGTATATGACAAAGTAACAGATGTTTGACAAGACAGAGAAAGAGTTGGGTGGACTGCATTTTTTTAGATTGCAAGAAGGTGTTTGATAGTGTACCCTAAAAAAAACTTACCTAACCTTATTATAACAAGCGCAATTTAATTTAGCCTAATTCAACCAATTATATTTTAGATAAGTTTAAAATAATTTAACAATGAACAAACACAATGAAATATTTTTTTTTTCTTAGGTTCAGAATGATTTTTGCAAAATTATTCGGCAAGAAGAGCGGTGCTGTTTAAGCCAAAATAGCAAGTTTTACCTATTCGGAACGACACATATATATACAGTATACACACTTAGTATCGTCAATGGACTATACATATGCCATTTTGCCACTTTCGATCTCGAAATTGTATAGAATTATTTTGCTTTCAATAACTGGAGAATGTCTCACACGGTGCATTAAGGGAGTGGTAATGGTGTCCCTATAGGTTACATATCTGGTGTCAAAAGTCTGGTCTTCTCGCTGGAAGGCAGCTCTCAGCTCCCAAACATTTGGCACCATTGGAGCCACACCTGGTGCTGGAGCCACAAATCGAGTGCTAGAGTTACTCAGGTTCTCTGAAAGTCTCTGCTGAGCTGAAGCATGAGAATGGGGCCTGTTATACTGTATACAGCAAAGGTGAGTTGGTGTATTTGGAGATGGCATTATAGGAGGCGGGGCCCTCTAGTAAAAATAACAATATAAGAACTAGGTACTGCTAGGTCTCTCTCAAACCCAGCCCATATCACTCACAACTAATAGTTGAGCAATTAAGTTGTGAATAATGTTTCTATACCAAGATATCTCAGTGTTGATGTTGCTGATGGTGCTTATGAGGCAATTCACCG
The DNA here is from genome assembly GCA_009830355.1 of Cherax destructor. NCBI lineage: Eukaryota > Metazoa > Arthropoda > Malacostraca > Decapoda > Parastacidae > Cherax > Cherax destructor. The sequence continues at coordinate 173,735 of WNWK01002490.1, read as the reverse complement.
CGACTGACTAATAAGATACATGCGCAGTACCTTACCATCTTCCTTAATGAAAATCTTTGCCTGCGTAGCAGGGTTCCTAAGCTGAATACAGGAGAATATAACACTTGAGATATATTGTATCGTCGGAAGATATACGGAAAACTGCTATAGAGCACAAAACACTACTGAACAAAACCAAGGTACATTTGGCTTAGCAAGACCACGAATTAGACACATGCAACATCTGGGTAACTTTACTTGTAGACGTTTCGCCTTCCAGTGGCTTTATCAATACATGGACATAATAAAAAAAATAAACAGCAAATAGTGGAAGATTAGGAAATTAGTCCCTGAGCCCAGGAGCAGGTGATGAGAACTATTTGCTGTACATAATAGAAATGGATACATGTATTGTATTGATAAAGTTACTGGAGGGCGAAAAGTCTACAAGTAATGATACCCAGATGTTGCACAAGTGTTTAATTCATTATGAAGGTGGTAATGAATACCACAGATATATTAGCAATACCACTGACTCCATCATACTGCACGGTCTAGTAGGGTTATATAGGAGTGTGGTTAATTAACGTGCCTCCAGTAACCAGATGACAGATCAACAACATTATCCAGTATACCTCTGTCAGTGCTCACCCGACCCAAGATTCGTCACACTCCAATGCCTTTATTCACCTCAGTTCCTTTTTCCCTCCAAGGATATATGCATGCATTTTGCATCTTCTTTAGGACTATATAAAGACCTTAATAAATTCGAAACATTTTCCAAATAAAAGCTTAGTCTGCAGAGTCTTTTCTTTAAGCTCCTCTGAGTATTTCCTTCCATGCAAACCTTAGTTTTTGCCCTTCAACCTCCCTATGGTTGAAATCTCCTGTGTTGAACAATACTGTTTTATCATTTGTTTTCTCTGAGCTACTGCTGTCAAGATGTTTATATGCTCATTCTTCCTATTATTCAGCAGAGATGTGTATTAGATGAATGGTTCAGAGAACCGACAAGTTATAAATTAGACACATATGCAACACTTGGGTATCTTTATTGAGGAAACGTTTCGCCACACAGTGGCTTCATCAGTCCATACAAAGTAGAAAGGTGTAAGGAGAGGAGGAGTTTGAGGTAATCAGTCCCTCAGCCTGGAGTCGATGTGTTCAGTTCATCAATCTTGTAGAAAGTACAGCACATGTCCGTAGAGGTTGCTTATATATTGTAGTCAGGTGAGGTGAAGCAGGAGGAGGCGGGGTCATAGTGGTACCATCCACTAGTCGAAGTAGGTCTTCGTCCAAAGGTTTGGACAAGTGTTGAAGAATTCGTTTGTATCAATATCCCAAGCTGTTGCTGTGTCAGACAGGATGTAGATGAATGGTTCAGAGAACCGACAAGTTAGAGATGTGTATTATAATTATTCCTATTCTTTGGGTCCTTACCATAAGTGTTCTTGCTACACTATCTTATTTCTTTCCGTGCTTATTTATCTCGATTTCTCAAAATTTCACCGGTTTTTCATCATTAGTGTCACTACTCCGTTTCACGATTATTTTCACACTATGTGGGGTTCCCCTGAGTAAATTGCATTTATAATCCTGTGAGATTTTTCTCCAATAGTGCTGCGATATCCAGCTGTTCCTACGCTAGTCTGCCTTTCAGTTGGTCGCTCAAATTAATGGCTCCATCTGCATGAGTGTGCCACGCTTTGAGCCTTTACCTCTCACTGTTCCCTGGCTTCTCTGGATCGGTCGTGTTTTATTAATGGGAGAGAAATTTGAGGGCAGAGGGCACAGGAAAAGAGAGGAGGGACAGAAGAAGGGGTCAAAGGGCATGAGGACTAAGTAGTGAGGATGGGGAAATGAAGGTAGGGAGGGAGGGGTGTTTGGTAAACATGAGGTGAGGTATTGCGAGGGTGTATGGAGGGAGAGATTGCACGGGGTTGTGTTGAACAGTAAAGAATGTGAGGTTTAGGTAATTATAGCAACTTTGTAGGACAAGCTAGGTGGATAAATGGGGATATTTGGGGCATATGGAAGGAGGAGGGAAAGTATGGGACAATGAATGAAAGGGATCATATATGAGAGGAAGGAATGTGTAGGGGAGTGAAAATTTTATAGCTGTAAAATATTGTTGAAAGCCCGTGGATTGAGACTCAAAGATGCCATAGAAGGTCAGCGACGAGATTTCAGATAAATGGGAAGGTTGAATGTGTATGTACAGAAGAGGTTAGGTTAGGTAAGGTCTGTCAGGAAACAGGACAAGTGTTTCCTGACGCGGGTCTTAGTCAGATGATGATCCACAGCTGGAGCTTTTGGCCATCTGACCGAGGCCTTCCATCCCTTTAAAAATTATAGTCATAATTATAACCATTTATTTATTCGAGGAATGAGAATAAGAAAAGAGTAAAGGAGGTAATGAGAGTACGATGCAGGAGTTGTGAGGAATGATGGTCGAGCTAACGACACAAGTTCAGGCAGTGGAGACATATGGGGAGGTGCGGCGGGTGCAAGGTAAACTGGTTTATAGGTAATAGGAAAGATAAACTGAGATTGGGATAATAAGGTGTTGTAAGAGAGAGACAAAGAGAAAGAAAGAGAAAAAGAGAGGAGGAACGGAAAGGGAAACAGAGGAAAATGAAAATTGGTGGACAGCTTCTTATATCGCCTCTTATATCGCCTCTTGCAAATACAACGTTTACGAGGCAGTTTAACCTTCATTTTTAAAGGGGTGGACCGGTAAGCCAACAGAAGGCCTCGGTCAGATGACCAAAAGCTTGAGCAAAGTGCGGGTTATCATATGACTAAGACCCGCGACAGGAAATACTTGTCCTGTCTTACCTAACCTAAGTCTAGTCACGGTGTTTACGCTCCAACACTCAGATGGTCACTGTCTTGAATTATTGAGGAACACCCCTCAAGGGAATTGGATCTGTGCTCCAGTTTCCGGAATTGAGACTGAATACCTTCCATTCCCTACCTCCCACGGGCGCTGTACAATCCCTACGGGTTTAGCGCTCCCCCATGATTATAATAATAATAATAATAATAATAATAATAATAATAACTATTAAGGAATATAGAGAAAGACAATATAATAACATATGTGACATGTCAAGATATATTATTAATGAAGATACGATACCAGATATATTAACCAAATTTCCTAAATCTGCTTGTAATAGATAAGTGCACTGTAGATATATATCCAGATGTACTTCTGTTAATCGTTTTGGGGCCTAGTTCCTATTCATTTTGTGTGTTCATATGCTCTAGCACTACCGTCCACAGGATGGATAAGGGGTGCATAATAAACTAGCCACTTCCGTGTTAAATCTAACCAACACTCAGACATGCAGCAGCCACATTCTCTACTTCCATACTCTAAGCAGTGTCTCTGTTACGAACACAGGTGTAGTCTACTGCCCTCAACACCTACCTGTAAAACCATAACCACTTAAGAATGAGCAAAAAGGCAGCACAGAGAGTAATTGTTTGTTATATATATCAATAACAACACTGTGCTAGCCAAGGACTCGAACCCATGTTGTACTGGCCCGCCTCATTGTGAGCGAGAACCACATGACGCTTTAACCCACAGGATAGTTAGCCCCGCAGCCAGCAGGGCTAACTGTTTTTCTGTCATCCGAGGACATACGGTGGTGTGGGAGCTTCTAAGCTAATTTAATTCTCCTCCCCGTTTGGTGTACTAGCCTCACGAGCAGCATATATATATTATTGTAACCACGAACGAATGGTATTTATCAATAACAACACTGTGCTAGCCAACGGGGAGGAGAATGAAATTAGCTAGAAGCTCCCACCACGTACGTCCTCGGATGGCTGCGTCATTTTGTTAGATTTGGTGGTCCTGTGGGTTAAAGCGTCATGTTGTTCTCGCTCACCACGAGGGGGCCAGTACAACATGGGTTCGAGTCCTTGGTTAGCGCAGTGATGTTATTGATCAATACCACTCGTTCGTGGTTACAATAATATATATATATATATATATATATATATATATATATATATATATATATATATATATATATATATATATATATATATATATATATATATATATATATCATATGTACAGTATTTACAACTATACACAATGAGGCAAATGAAAGCACAAGACACGTTAAGAACCGTAGCGACCAGACGTGAAGGTAAGTCTGCCAGTGATGATTCACGAGTGTACAACATCGCCTCACATTCTTGGTGAGCTTCCTTGTGATTGGCTGGTTGAACCAAGGTACCGGCATAACGATGGGGCCCCTGCTCGTTAAACCCTTAGTACCTGGTTCGCTGGTCGGGAGACATGCCTGTATGGGTATGAGCTAATAAAAAAAAAGTTTACATTTTTTTTTATCTGATGTTGTCTTTGTTATTGAGTTCTTGTGACTGTCTCCCGTCCACGTGTCATCTGTTACACATGTTCACCCCATTGTCTCTCTCCTTTACAAATGTGTGATATTACCGGTATTCATTCTTATTATTCCACTGTATACCCGCCTGTTTACGATTGCAAGAGCTGGATCTTAGCTCTTGGCCCCGCCTGTGTATATGCACGCTTGTGTTTATTATTAAATTATTGTAAACCTATCTAAAATATATTGTTAGATTAAGCTAAATTTAATTGCGCTTGTTACAATAAGGTTAGGTAAGTTTTCTAAGGTTCTTTTGGTACAAAATTATTAATTTTTACATTACATAAATGAAAAAAATATAAATCTTTAAACGTATAAGAGAATTTTTAGAAAGAACTTAATTATAAATGAGTTCTTGTTAACCGACCAATTTTACCTATTCGGCACGACATATATATATATATATATATATATATATATATATATATATATATATATATTTTTTTTTTTTTTTTTTTTTAACACATCGGCCGATTCCCACCAAGGCAGGGTGGCCCGAAAAAGAAAAACTTTCATCATCATTCACTCCATCACTGTCTTGCCAGAAGGGTGCTTTACACTACAGATATAAAACTGCAACATTAACACCCCTCCTTCAGAGTGCCGGCACTGTACTTCCCATCTCCAGAACTCAAGTCCGGCCTGCCGGTTTCCCTGAATCCCTTCATAAATGTTACTTTGCTCACACTCCAACAGCACGTCAAGTATTAAAAACCATATGCCTCCATTCACTCCTATCAAATACGCTCACACATGCTTGCTGGAAGTCCAAGCCCCTCGCACACAAAACTTCCTTTACCCCTCCCTCCAACCTTTCCTAGGCCGACCCCTACCCCGCCTTCCCTCCACTACAGATTTATACACTCTCGAAGTCACTCTGTCTCGTTCCATTCTCTCTACATGTCCAAACCACCTCAACAACCCCTCCTCAGCTCTCTGGACAATCGTTTTGGTGATCCCGCACCTCCTCCTAATTTCCAAACTCCGAATTCTCTGCATTATATTCACACCACACATTGACCTCAGACATGACATCTCCACTGCCTCCAGCCTTCTCCTCGTTGCAACATTCATCACCCATGCTTCACACCCATATAAGAGCGTTGGTATAACTATACTCTCATACATTCCCTCTTTACTTCCATGGACAAGGTTCTTTGTCTCCACAGACTCCGAAGTGCTCCACTCACCCTTTTCCCTCATCAATTCTATGATTCACCTCATCCTTCATAGACCCATCCGCCGACATGTCCACTCCCAAATATCTGAATACATTCACCTCCTCCATACTCTCTCCCTCCAATCTGATATCCAATCTTTCGTCACCTATTCTTTTGTTATCCTCATCACCTTACTCTTTCCTATATTCACTTTCAATTTTCTTCTTTTACACACCATACCAAATTCATCCACCAACCTCTGCAGCTTCTCTTCAGAATCTCCCAAAAGCACAGTGTCATCAGCAAAAAGCAACTGTGACAACTCCCACTTTGTATTTGCTTCTTTATCTTTTAGCCCAACACCTCTTGCCAAGACCCTCGCATTCACTTCTCTTACAACCCCATCTATAAATATATTGAACAACCACGGTGACATCACACATCCTTGTCTAAGGCCCACTTTTACTGGGAAATAGTCCCCTTCCCTCCTACACACTCTAACCTGAGCCTCACTATCCTCATAAAAACTCTTCACTGCTTTCAGTAACCTTCCTCCTATTCCATACACCTGCAACATCTGCCACATTGCCCCCTATCTACCCTATCATACGCCTTTTCCAAATCCATAAATGCCACAAAAACATCTTTACCCTTATCCAAATACTGTTCACCTATATGTTTCACTGTAAACACTTGGTCTACACACCCCCTACCTTTCCTAAAGCCCCCTTGTTCATCTGTTATCCTGCTTTCTGTTTTACTCTTAATTCTTTCAATAATAACTCTACCATACACTTTACCAGGTACACTCAACAGACTTATTCCCCTATAATTTTTGCACTCTCTTTTGTCCCCTTTGCCTTTATACAAAGGAACAATACACGCTCTCTGCCAATCCCTAGGTACCTTACCCTCTTCCATACATTTATTAAATAATAGCACCAACCACTCCACTGTGACTAGCCAAGGAGTCGAACCCATGCTGCTTTGGCCAGCCTAATGGTGAGCGAAAACACATGACACTCTAGTCCACGGGACCACACAATCCTCAAAGGATTGTGATTGAGCGTCATGTGTTTTCGCTCACCATGAGGCGGGCCAAAGCAGCATGTGTTCGACTCCTTGGCTAGTCGCAGTGTTGTTATTGATCAATACCACTTGTTCATGGGTACAAATATATATATATATATATATTACTGTGTGTGTGTGTGAGATAGATGATAAACATCTCTTAATGACTCTGATAATCAATGCTTGCAACTCTACTACGAATCACTGAACTGATATTGTTAGCTCTCATGCTGAGGAGATTGTGAGGAGCTAAATAACCCATTTGTAACTAAGAGGTGAGAGAGAGAGAGAGAGAGAGAGAGAGAGAGAGGAGAGAGAGAGGAGAGAAGAGAGAGAAGGAGAGAAGAGGGGAAGGAGGGGAAGGGAAGAGTGCTGGAAGGTAGTGGAAGGGAGAATGGAGAGGAAGATAGGGAAAAGTGAGAGAGGAGAAACGACGGAGATGGAGGTAGGGGTAGTAAAGAATGAATTGGAGGTAGGAGAGGTGAGGTTGAATGGAGTTAGTGTGAGGGGAGGAAGGGAAGGGAGGTAGGAGGTAGTGAGGGAGAAGGGAAAATTATTTTTAATCTATCAAATTAGTATACTTTAACAGTGAACTGCTGCTCTATTCTATATAATCTATACAGTGGGAACAACAGCTGTGTTATCTGTGTCGTGCCATCACACAGGATGGGCTGCGTACACAGTGTTGAAATCTGTCAACCTCAGCTGAGACATTTAAATAGGACAATGTGGATAGCCTCAAATATTTCAGTAAGGTTTGTGAGGAAACAGGACAAGTGTTTCCTGACGCGGGTCTTAGTCATATGATAACCCGCGTCTAGAGCTTTTGGTCATCTGACAGAGGCCTTCCGCTGGCTTACCGGTCCACCCCTCATCAGCTACGAGAGCATAAGAAGTTTTCCTTCTAACAGAGCTGGAGTTACTATTACTTGTGAATTAGTTTATCATGACTGTTTATTCGATTGTTATGGGTGGCATCCTGGAGGGTGGCATCCTGGAGGGTGGCATCCTGGAGGGTGGCATCCTGGAGGGTGGCATCCTGGAGGGTGGCATCCTGGAGGGTGGCATCCTGGAGGGTGGCATCCTGGAGGGTGGCATCCTGGAGGGTGGCATCCTGGAGGGTGGCAGTACGCCTCAGACAGAAGGGAACTTTCAAAAGAGCTGAGGTAGGATAACAACTCTCAGCCTGTAAATTCAACTATATAAAAACTATATTATAGTGGTAAGAATACACACTGGTACCAGCCTGGTGAACACCATTAACAACACACACTGGTACCAGCCTGGTGAACACCATTAACAACACACACTGGTACCAACCTGGTGAACACCATTAACAATACACACTGGTACCAACCTGTTGAACACCATTAACAACACACACTGGTACCAGCCTGGTGAACACCATTAACAATACACACTGGTACCAGCCTGGTGAACACCATTAACAACACACACTGTACTAGCCTGGTGAACACCATTAACAATACACACTGGTACCAGCCTGGTGAACACCATTAACAATACACACTGGTACCAGCCTGGTGAACACCATTAACAACACACACTGGTACCAGCCTGGTGAACACCATTAACAATACACACTGGTACCAACCTGTTGAACACCATTAACAATACACACTGGTACTAGCCTGGTGAACACCATTAACAATACACACTGGTACCAGCCTGGTGAACACCATTAACAATACACACTGGTACTAGCCTGGTGAACACCATTAACAATACACAGTGGTACCAGCCTGGTGAACACCATTAACAATACACACTGGTACCAGCCTGGTGAACACCATTAACAATACACACTGGTACTAGCCTGGTGAACACCATTAACAATACACACTGGTACCAGCCTGGTGAACACCATTAACAATACACACTGGTACTAGCCTGGTGAACACCATTAACAATACACACTGGTACCAGCATGGTGAACACCATTAACAATACACACTGGTACCAGCCTGGTAAACACCATTAACAATACACACTGGTACTATCCTGGTGAACACCATTAACAATACACACTGGTACCAGCCTGGTGAACACCATTAACAATACACACTGGTACCAGCGTGGTGAACACCATTAACAATACACACTGGTACCAGCCTGGTGAACACCATTAAAAATACACACTGGTACCAGCCTGGTGAACACCATTAACAATACACACTGGTACCAGCCTGGTGAACACCATTAACAATACACACTGGTACCAGCCTGGTGAACACCATTAACAATACACACTGGTACCAGCCTGGTGAACACCATTAACAATACACACTGGTACCAGCCTGGTGAACACCATTAACAATACACACTGGTACCAGCCTGGTGAACACCATTAACAATACACACTGGTACCAGCCTGGTGAACACCATTAACAATACACACTGGTACCAGCCTGGTGAACACCATTAACAATACACACTGGTACCAGCCTGGTGAACACCATTAACAATACACACTGGTACCAACCTGGTGAACACCATTAACAATACACACTGGTACCAACCTGGTAAACACCATTAACAATACACACTGGTACCAGCCTGGTGAACACCATTAACAATACACACTGGTACCAACCTGGTGAACACCATTACCAATACACACTGGTACCAGCCTGGTGAACACCATTAACAATACACCCTGGTACCAACCTGGTGAACACCATTAACAATACACACTGGTACCAACCTGGTGAACACCATTAACAATACACACTGGTACCAGCCTGGTGAACACCATTAACAATACACAGTGGTACCAGCCTGGTGAACACCATTAACAATACACACTGGTACCAGCCTGGTGAACACCATTAACAATACACACTGGTACCAGCCTGGTGAACACCATTAACAATACACACTGGTACCAACCTGGTGAACACCATTAACAATACACACTAGTACCAACCTGGTGAACACCATTAACAATACACACTGGTACCAGCCTGGTGAACACCATTAACAATACACACTGGTACCAGCCTGGTGAACACCATTAACAATACACACTGGTACCAACCTGGTGAACACCATTAACAATACACACTGGTACCAGTCTGGTGAACACCATTAACAATACACACTGGTACCAACCTGGTGAACACCATTAACAATACACACTGGTACCAGCCTGGTGAACACCATTAACAATACACACTGGTACCAGCCTGGTGAACACCATTAACAACACACACTGGTACCAACCTGGTGAACACCATTAACAATACACACTGGTACCAGCCTGGTGAACACCATTAACAATACACACTAGTACCAGCCTGGTGAACACCATTAACAATACACACTGGTACCAGCCTGGTGAACACCATTAACAATACACACTGGTACCAGCCTGGTAAACACCATTAACAATACACACTGGTACCAGCCTGGTGAACACCATTAACAATACACACTGGTACCAGCCTCGTGAACACCATTAACAATACACACTGGTACCAGCCTGGTGAACACCATTAACAATACACACTGGTACCAACCTGGTGAACACCATTAACAATACACACTGGTACCAGCCTCGTGAACACCATTAACAATACACACTGGTACCAGCCTCGTGAACACCATTAACAATACACACTGGTACCAGCCTGGTGAACACCATTAACAATACACACTGGTACCAACCTGGTGAACACCATTAACAATATCTTGAAATTTTATTTAAAATGAAATGAAGGAGTTTGGTGGGAGGTAGGGGGTAGTGAGGGAGGTAGGGGGTAGGAGGAGGTATGGGGTAGTGAGATAGGTAGGGTTGTGTGGGAGGTAGGGGTAGTGAGGGAGGTAAGGGGTAGTGAGGGAGGTAGGGGTAGTGAGGGAGGTAGGGGTAGTGAGGGAGGTAAGGGTAGTGAGGGTGGTAGGTGGTAGTGAGGGAGGTAAGGGATAGTGAGGGAGGTAGGGGGGTAGTGAGGTAGGTGTGTGAGGAGGTAGGGGGAGAGAGGTAGGGGTAGTGAGGGAGGTAGGGGGTAGTGAGGGAGGTAGGGGTAGTGAGGGAGGTAGGGGTAGTGAGGGAGGTAGGGGTAGTGAGGGAGGTAGGGGTAGTGAGGGAGGTAGGGGTAGTGAGGGAGGTAGGGGTAGTGAGGGAGGTAGGGTAGTGAGGGAGGTAGGGGTAGTGAGGGAGGTAGGGGTAGTGAGGGAGGAGGTAGGGGTAGTGAGGGAGGTAGGGGTAGTGAGGGAGGTAGGGGTAGTGAGGGAGGTAAGGGGTAGTGAGGGAGGTAGGGGTAGTGAGGGAGGTAGGGGTAGTGAGGGAGGTAGGGGTAGTGAGGGAGGTAAGGGTAGTGAGGGAGGTAGGGGTAGTGAGGGAGGTAGGGGTAGTGAGGGAGGTAGGGGTAGTGAGGGAGGTAGGGGTAGTGAGGGAGGTAGGGGTAGTGAGGGAGGTAGGGGTAGTGAGGGTGGTAGGGGTAGTGAGGGAGGTAGGGGTAGTGAGGGTGGTAGGGGGTAGTGAGGGAGGTAAGGGTAGTGAGGGTGGTAGGGGGTAGTGAGGGAGGTAGGGGTAGTGAAGGAGGTAGGGTGTAGTGAGGGAGGTAAGGGTAGTGAGGGTGGTAGGGGTAGTGAGAGAGGTAGGGGTAGTGAAGGAGGTAGGGTGTAGTGGGGGAGTTGGGGTGTACTTAGAGAGGGAGGGGTAGTAAGTGAGGAAAAGATGGAAGGGAAGGGAGGGAGAGAGGGGGTCGCAAGGGAAGGAGGGGTAACGAAGGGAGGAAGGGGAGGGAGGAAGGGAATGGAGGGAGGAAGGGAATGGAGGGAGGAAGGGAATGGATGGAGGGTAGCGAGGGAGAAGGGGAGGGAGGGGTAGCGAGGGAGAAAGGGAGGGAGGGAGTAGCAAGAGATGAAGAGAGGGGTAGCAAGGAAGAAAGGAAAGGGGTGTATGAAGGGAAGGGACGGAGTAGTGAAGGAGCAAGGGAAGGGAAGGAGAGGGTAGCGAAGAAGGGAAGGGAGAGAGAGAGAGAGGGAGTAGCGATGGACGAAGGGAAGGGAGGGTTTTTAAGTAGCGAGGAAGGGAGGGAGGGATGGGGTAGCGAAGGAGGAAGGGAGGGGGTAACGAAGAAGAGAGGAAGGAAGGGAAGATAATATGTTGGAGGAAGTTTTTCTATTGCTAACTTCTTGAAGTTCAGGGCAATCATCGCCCCCCCCCAACCCTGCAGCCTGGTCCAAGACTTGTTTATGAGCCCTGCTGGTTAAGGACCTGATCAGTCAAGCTATTGTTGAAGGTTGCATGCATTGCAATGAAGGCAATACGAGCAGGCTCATCAGGAATTCCTTGATCACAAAAATTCTTCTTAGGACTTGAAGAATCCTATTGTATATGATGGTAAGATGCTGACTGTTTACTTTATTAGGATTAAATCCTATCTCGTACACGAGGGTTATTAAGACTGCTTGTCACCTCTACGCCACTGGTCGGGGATTATTTAATCCTTAAAATAAACTACCAGAGTATATATACCGAGACATATACACCTCTCGATGTGTATAACTTCAGGATGTTGCAAATCTTGATCACTTTTTGCTTATTAGTAATCCCTCACAGTATTTTTTTACTCCATACTTTTCTTTTAGAATATTTTGCACCATCTGTTATGTCTCCTGTTCTAGAGAGAGGGAACTTAAGGATTACATTCGGAATAAAGTTGAAAGTAGCTGAAAGGTGCACTCTGCGAACCCCATGTTGTGTCTGCGGCTCACACAAGACACTTTACAAAAATTTGAACGTGTCCTTTAAGGATGCTACTCTTATATAATTGCTCGTACAACATTAGTTTTTGACCACGTAGAATGTCGCCCTTGTCTGCACTTTGTCCTCACAGGACATTTAAAGCAATGTGACAATTTTTTTTGTGAAGTTGAGACGTAAGTTTTATTGAGTCTTGTGTCACGTCCATTAGACTCTCCTCTCAGTAACAAATTCACAAGAGGTGGAGCGGTTGTTAATATCCCTTGGTGTCTATGGTACTTAATATCTTAACTAATACAGAGTTTCTAACTTTAGACACCATAAAGCAACTAAAGAGAATGTGCTATGAGTCACTATGAGTCATATCACTTGTTCTCTCTAGGCTGGAACACTGCTGTATACTAACGGCCCCCTTCAAGGATGGCGACATTGCAGACCTGGAGAGTGTACAAAGAACTTTCACGACACACATAAGTACAATAAGGCACCTAAATTACTAGGAACGGTTGATGGTTTTTGATCTGTATTCCCTGGAACGCAGGCGAGAGAGATATATGATAATATACACTTGGAAGCTCCTGGAGGGATTGGTACCAAACCTGCACACGAAAATCACTCCCTATGAAAGCAAAAGACTCGGCAGGAAGTGCCACGAGTAAACTGAGAGACAACACAATAAGTGTCCGGGGCCCAAGACTGTTCAACTGCCTCCCAACATACATAAGGGGGATTACCAATAGACCCCTGGCTGTCTTCAAGAAGGCACTGGACAGGCACCTAAAGTCAATACCTGACCAGCCGGGATGTGATTCGTACGTCAGTTTCCGTGCTGCCAGCAGTAACAGCCTGGTTGATCAGACCCTGATCCACCATGAGGCCTGGTCTCTGACCTAGCCGCGGGGGCGTTGACCCCTGAAGCCCTCTCCAGGTAGATTCCAGGTAGACCTGAGGGTGCTAGTGAGCGGAGCCAAACTAAGCTCAAGTGATCTTGCATATCTGGTTTAAGCCTCCACTGTTTACTCTTTCCCTCTGCGACAGGATATATGTAATCATATATGCTCATATTTCAAGTTTTTACTATCGACCTGAAGCTTATCTTGAGTTAAGTCCTGTTTTCACCAATGGTTTATCGTATGTTGTCTCTTATTAATTTCTTTGTCAAAAATTCTTAACTTTTATGCGTCACTATTTTGTCCCATAAAGGTAAAATCTTTCAATATTGTTACTCCCAGGTCCCTTACATCTCATTTTTTGTCACTTGTTTATTAATTTATTTATTCAATATTATTTATAGATTTACTGACAATAAGTGCTAAATCCGTGTGACATTCACGACAAGGAATGGTTGTTCATCAATTAATCAATTTTTTTTTTTTGCATTGTAAAAGAATTTAAAAGTTTCACTGAGCTTCATATTTTTTTTTCTGTGAACTACTTGAAGACTTATTATTAAATTCACATCATCTTGAAGGTGTGCTGTGGCCACGATGATCGCCACTCTCCTAAAACAATCTAGGATCATTAGTGACAAATATGTCACTGTGTCTTTCCCATTGTTAGAGATGAGGAAGCAGACTGAGTATTGAAATACAGAAATTTTCACGGTGGTGGTTTCTAATTTTTTGATTGATCGTTACTTTCCGGGTTTCATTGGTAAGAAACTCGAGGTTCTGTTGGTTAAAAAGTTGAGGTTCTGTTGATAAGAAAGTCGAAGATGCGTCTGCTCACTTTTCAAGTTATTTCTCTTGCACGTATTTTGGAACTTTCCTGGTGTTTTAGCGTATCCAAAACCATGTATAGCAGTCGGGACAGGTTGGAGCTTCCTGTTTTAATCCCACATTATCTTGGGTTTTGTAAGTGCCATGATAACATGTGTTATTCTGGGCCTCCTCCCCTTGTTCCACTCCACTCACAGGACCCTTCCAGTGATCCTTGCCCCCTGTCGTCTCTCACACTGTTCGGCAACATGGTCGTAACCACCGCATAGACGACAGGTTCGTCTCTGGCTTGCATATGTCACGAATGCCTGTGTCCTAAACTCGTCCATCATGACATACGAAGGAATGGGAAAACGGAGGGTCATCTTCAGTATGAAGGATCCCTCAGGCAACCCCGCATACAGTTCTTTCGACCACCGTCCCACTATCGCCTGATGAATGGTTTCATAAGTCGCCTCTGACTCTTTGGCCTCGAAAGGTATGTTCCTGATCATGACCCATGTGTACGATCGGGAGACGTCGTGAAGCTTCACTTCCCCCGCTGGGGTTACAGTCAGGCGGACATCTTGAAAGTGCTCCACCAAGTGCTCGTAAATGCTTGTGATAACGTGAGATGACACTGACATCGATTCATAAATATAAGTATTTATGTTACACTCATTTCTATGAAACAAGCTTTATCTGTTTTTTTATTATTTTTATTATAGGTTGACTATCTCTATAGAATATTCAGTGCCTGTTAACTTTTGGCACTTTTTTCGTGAATATGGAGTACTATGAGTCTAGGCCTAAGGCACAGTACTATCAGTGGTGCAACATTCATGAAAATTTAATTTTAGTTATTAAGTTTTATTCTATTTAAATGTTCACTAAATACAGTCATATAGTCATATTTTCACTAAGAATTTTGCTGACTTGTTTATGTCATCAGTATTGGCTCCATCTCCCTTAAGTAAGGAAGAAATACTGGAAGTGAATTTTACTTGGGATTTAGTAGAGGATAAAAATGATTTTAGAATTCTTTCAGTTTTACTGATTTTTTCTTTCTGTCTCTCTACTGAGTAATGTATGAAGCTTTCACTTTCAACTCGACGCTATTTCTTTATCAGCTTTATAGGTAAACCAGAAAGGGTGCCTTTGAAAGACTGCTTGATTTTTTTTAACCCTTATTCCTACTTTCGATTTTAATTTGCTCATTAATTTGCGAATGCCTCATCCAATCAGCTTCAAATTTTCAACACACATGTGTACGGTAACGAGGATCACATTCTAGGAATAATTACCATGTTCACGCGCCCTATGACCAAAGTTACTGAACTCATTCCCCAGCATCCTGGAATGGTTGGAATAACTCACAAAATCCTCAGTGGCGAAGCTTCAAGAGTTCACAAAAGGTGCCAAAAAATACGACGACGGAGAGTGAAATTCAGATGTGTTGGTGCAGTTTTGACTATTTTATATGTAAAATAGTGTGAAATTTTTATTCCAGTCGAATCGCGTTAAATAAATTTTAGTTTACCTATTCTGAAAGGCTTCGATATCTAATGGCTGATGCATCTTAAGGCCAGGATAGTACCTATTAAGTTGTATATCAGTGGTATTCAGTACCGACAACATGATGATTTAGACATGTGCAACATCTGGGTATCTTTACCTGTAGACGTTTCGCCATCCATAATATGAAGACCGTAGAAATATATACAGAGGCCCGCAGGGGCGTTGATCCCCGAAAGCCTCTCCAGGTATACTTTCCAGGTAACCAGGTGATGAGCACCGTTGTATTGAAGAATCTGAAGCACAGGCAAGGTTAAGTTAGGTAAGATTTGTCAGGAAACAGGACAAGTGTTTCCTGACGCGGGTCTTAGTCATATGATGACCCGCCACTGGAGCTTCTGGTCATATGACCGAGGTCTTCCGTTGGCTTACAGGTCCACCCCCTTTAAAAATTATAGTTATAATCATAACCACATTTATCAGTGTACAGCCAAGAAGACTGGTGCTTATATACTGGCGTCAGATGAGGGACGTGTAGCAGCCGAAGGCACTGTCACTGGTAGGCGGGACTTCCCAGTGGAAGTAGGCCATGCCCAAGAGATGGGGAAAATATATAAAGCAAATTGTTTCCCATGTAATAACTAGCGAATGTTTCTTCTGATCAGCTTCAAACCCTAAATAGTAGTTAATCTTTATGTGAAGTATTTTTTTTTAATTTTGAGTTATGTGGGTGTCAATTTGCCCAAAATAATTTGTCAATTTTATCAGACTGTTTTTTAACAATAAAATCGAAAGTAAATGTTTTCTCATAGGATTGCAGAGAATGTGAAATAGAATGTAAATGTGAAAACTAACTGGAAAAAAAATTATATCTGCAGATTTATAGTGTTTTTTTAAGCTTAACGAGGAAAGACTTTCCTATTTTTCGAAATATTTTCAACAAATTTTCGTTTACTACTCGAGAACGCCTCATTCGATAGGCTTCAGAATTTCAACTCTTGTGTACTGCATCTTGGGCAATTTTCATGGAACTATTTGCATGCGTGGGCGACCTATGCACAGTGCTACATAGGTCATTCCCATATATTCCTTGTGATTACTGGAGAAAAGCTCCTCTAGTCGGCCATTTTGCTACTTTTAACTTCGAAATAGTGAAGGGTTGCTCCAGCTCTTTGGATCAAGAGTCCTTCAAGAGTCCTTCAGCATCATCAGTGCATCCTTCCCCCCTTCCCTCACTTGACTGGTTCAGATGATTGTTACTTCTCTAGACAGTTGTGTAGTTGCTAGCCAATTAGCACACACATGTGTGTAGTTACCTTCGTTGTGTTGCTCTCTTGTAGTCCCACCTGTGTATTATGTGTGTGTGTCTATGTGTATCCCTCCTCTCTCTATCTCTCTCTCTTAATAAACTTATAGATATAATATAGATATAAACCATTTCCTTGTTAAATTAAATAGTTTAGGTCATTCTATAAATTTTACTGTTGAGTTCGAAGAAAACTCATTGCCTTTAATAGATGTTTTAATTATTAAGGTAACAATGATTTTAGATTTAAATTTTACAGAAAACCAACAAATAACTGTTCCTATGTACACTATTATTCTTCACATCAAGATAGAGTTAAACTGTCGGTATTCTCATCAATGTTTTTGAGATCTTTACGTTTTGTAGTCCAGAGTTCATAGATGAAGAAATCTCCAAAATTTATGTAATAGCTAATGATCTAAAATACCCAAGACACTTAATTGATAAATCCTTTAAAATTACCAGAAATACTTTTCACAATCCAAAATGGAACAACCAACCTTATTCAACTAAAAATATGTTAGTTCTCCCTTACCATGAAAACTTGGTTGATATGCCTTCCCTTCTTAAGACTTTTAATATCAAATTTGTATTTAAAAATCTTGATACAGTAAAAAAACTTTTGATAAAAAATTCCCTCCAAAATGCTGACGGATGTGTCTATAAGATTCCTTGTAAAATATGCGATAAAGTTTATTACGGTTAAATTGGTAAAAGTCTTGAACTAAGATTAAAACAAAGTAAATATAGCACTAGAAGTGCACTAGATTCTAATGCTCTGTTTATTCATGTGAGAGATTTTAACCATCCAATTGATTTTCAAAATGCTGAGAAGGTTGTATCAAGCAAGTCCATGGTTGAAAGGAATATAACAGAATCATGTTTCATAAAAAGCAGTTTTGAATATAATATGAATATTTCTTTTGGTTTATATAAATTGGATTCATTTATAATTAATAAAATTTGAAAAGAATTTAATGATACATTAGACAAGTAAAAAATCTTAATGCTTGGGTAGAGTATCAGGTGTGTTTCACAGAGTTTTGTGTGTAGTGTCGGGTGTTGTGACGCGACTCTGAGGTGTAGTCTTACCCAAATATGTCTTCCCGTTGATATTTAATTTTTATAGTTCTTTGATAATGTGAGAAGTCACGAAAGTGCTTGGAATTTCACTATTTTCTTCACAGTAGTTGTTCTGCATATTGTGATATCACCTGTATACTGTGATTTTTTTATATATATATATATATATATATATATATATATGTATGTATGTATGTCATGCCGATTAGGTAAAACTTGCGATTTTGGCTTAAATAGCAACGCTCACCTTGCCATATAAGACAAGTGAAAATTTGTGTATGCAATAATTTCGCCAAAATCATTCTGAACATAACGAAAAAAATATATTTCATTGTGTTTGTTTAATATTAAATTAATGTTAACGTATCTAAAATATATTTAGTTGGGTTAGGCTAAATTAAATTGCGCTTGTTGTAATAAGGTTAGGTAGGTTTTCAAAGTTTCTCTTGGTACAAAATTATAAATTCTTACATTAACATAAATGAAAAAAAATATATCTTTAAACGTATAAGAGAAAATTTTAGAAAGCACTTAATTTTAGATGAGTTCTTGCTAATTGACCAGTTTTACCTAATCGGCACGACATATATATATATATATATATATATATATATATATATATATATATATATATATATATATACAAGTTAAGAGCTGTTACCTAATCAACTCATCTGAAAGCCCTTTTATTGTTATGAGACATATAAATATGGAATAGGATGACGTTAGAGCCATCTGTGAACAAGCGATTTCATTAGGTCAGTTGACTATGTCATTGATGTTATTATGCTGTATGAACATGTTAAAGATTCGAGTCATCCTAGGAATGAATGATCTCAGATGAAGTGATGTTCAGAAGGGTACTACCATAGTGTAGTTGCTGTTTGCTCTACGACTTGTTGTGTAGAAGTTCTCTTCTCGCTGACCACTTAACAGTAAGGCCACCCACATACCTTCGGTGTTAAAGGCTCTTCTGAGATGACAGATCTGTTCTTGCCGGGTCCAGGCGACAGATGAATTGTCCTGCTCTGTTTTCTATTCTGTCAAGAAGTTGTTGATAAGACAGGGGGCAGGCAATCCAAGAAAGTGGAGCATACTCAAAGTGCGTAGATACTTATGACTCGAACAGAGACTTGCAGCCTCTACTGTCTAGCAGATGCGAGATACGTCTAAATGCTGTAAGCTTCCTGGCCGTTTTGTTTGCAAGATTTACAACGTGGTTCCTCATAGTCTGTCTGAAATTAAATTTCATCCAAAGGATATTAACCTCATCCCCGTGCACCATCCCTCTTCCATTCATTCTTACCACTTCTCCAGTATTACCATCATGGTGCCGAGAGACCATCATCATTTGTATTTTCTCAGGAGAAAATGTAACCTTCTATCGTTTTCCCCAAGTTGATATAGCTGTAAGCTGGTGATTGATGTAACTGAGAATAGCTGACATTTCCTCTCCTAGATAAGTAAATGTCAGAGTACAGTCATCTGCATATGCATGGGATTCTGGGATGAGTTTAAGAAGGTCAGTGAAGCCGATGTTCCATAAGAATCTCTCAAGTACACTTTCCTGTGGAACATTTGCACCAACAGTATCTTGTTGACTCTGTGCAGTTGAATTCAGTGCTTGCAGTATTGCCAAGACTCCCTGGTGCCAGACTCGGTCCACAGCACCAACTATGTAGAGCGTTACTACACATCTGACCTTGGATTCATCCAGTGACTGGTCCCTCATAATGGAGAGGTTTAACAGCAGATCAGCTGCAGTGATCTGTTCTCTGTCTGTCTGTCTGTCTGTCTGTCTGTCTGTCTGTCTGTCTCTCTCTCTCTCTCTCTCTCTCTCTCTCTCTCTCTCTCTCTCTCTCTCTCTCTCTCTCTCTCTCTCTCTCTCTCTCTCTCTCTCTCTCTCACCTGTTCATGCAGCTTATCTTCCAACTGCGTGCATGCGGATACTAAAGTTCCAGAGCAGTGTCCTTCCAAGACCAAAAAAAAAAAAAATGAATTCCTGGCGACAGCATGACGTACCCGCCCCACCATATTACATTGTTAAGAATAAGAACGGTATGGAATATAGAGAAAAATGCCAGGTGTGATAATTTGAAGTTCGTGGCTCATGAGTCAACCCACACAGTGGTAATCTAAGGAGATTCAACCTGATACCCAGTGTGATGTTCAGTGTGGCTGGTAGTCCCGCCCGTTGCCTGCTACCGAGTGTGATGTTCAGTGTGACTGTTAGTCCCGCCCGTTGCCTGCTACCGAGTGTGATGTTCAGTGTGACTGGCAGTCCCGCCCGTTGCCTGCTACCCAGTGTGATGTTCAGTGTGACTGGTAGTCCCGCCCGTTGCCTGCTACCCAGTGTGATGTTCAGTGTGACTGGTAGTCCCACCCGTTGCCTGCTACCCAGTGTGATGTTCAGTGTGACTGGCAGTCCCGCCCGTTGCCTGCTACCCAGTGTGATGTTCAGTGTGACTGGTAGTCCCGCCCGTTGCCTGCTACCCAGTGTGATGTTCAGTGTGACTGGTAGTCCCACCCGTTGCCTGCTACCCAGTGTGATGTTCAGTGTGACTGTTAGTCCCGCCTGTTGCCTGCTACCCAGTGTGATGTTCAGTGTGACTGTTAGTCCCACCCGTTGCCTGCTACCCAGTGTGATGTTCAGTGTGACTGTTAGTCCCACCTGTTGCCTGCTACCCAGTGTGATGTTCAGTGTGACTGTTAGTCCCGCCTGTTGCCTGCTACCCAGTGTGATGTTCAGTGTGACTGTTAGTCCCGCCCGTTGCCTGCTACCCAGTGTGATGTTCAGTGTGACTGTTAGTCCCACCCGTTGCCTGCTACCCAGTGTGATGTTCAGTGTGACTGTTAGTCCCGCCCGTTGCCTGCTACCCAGTGTGATGTTCACTACTGGGTCATTACCAAGTACTAAGAATCCAGTACACCTGGAACCCAGCTCCAGCAGCCCGATTACGTGACACTGGAATAAGTTAACATTAGGCTCGTGTAGCACTGTCAGCAGTAATACTGAAGAACGTGTGAACTGTAAGCTTGTGTAGTCTTAGCAGTGACATTTAAGTTAAGGCATGGGCTTTAGTGGTTGCAGTCCAGGGCGCTCTGCCAGCTAAACTGCAGCCCTTATAGAGTTACTCAAGCTTGAGTACACTCAAGCTTGAGTAACTCTATAAGGGGGAGCATGTCATCAAATGTGATACTACAAGTAGAACAGCTGAGCGTATGTTACACTGTTACAGCCCGTAACATGGAACATTCTAAGTCGTTGTTAGAAGTTATATTTGAGCCGTAGAAGTTTGTTCTGTAGTTTAGAAGAATGCATTTGTGAATTCAGGCGAGCAGTGTCAAAAGCGACGGTAGTGAGAAGGTTACAGAGATCTTGTGGAAGAGAAGCAAAGAGAGCATGTTGACGCTGACGGAGAGTAAAGAAGGCATCTTCAACCTGAGACTTAGTAGATAGCCCTTGGTCTAAATTCTCCCTTATATTTGAGCGTATGTCATACTGAAAGTAGTAACACTTAAGTGTATGACACTGTAAACAGTCACATTCAAGCGTACAAAACACTGTAAACAGAAACATTCAAGCGTACATGACACTGTAAACAGTCACATTCAAGCGTACATGACACTGTAAACGGTAACATTCAAGCGTACATGACACTGTAAACGGTAATATTCAAGCGTACATGACACTGTAAACAGTCACATTCAAGCGTACAAAACACTGTAAACAGAAACATTCAAGCGTACATGACACTGTAAACAGTCACATTCAAGCGTACATGACACTGTAAACAGTCACATTCAAGCGTACATGACACTGTAAACGGTAACATTCAAGCGTACATGACACTGTAAACGTACATTAAGCGTACAAAACACTGTAAACAGAAACATTCAAGCGTACATGACACTGTAAACAGTCACATTCAAGCGTACATGACACTGTAAACAGTCACATTCAAGCGTACATGACACTGTAAACGGTAATATTCAAGCGTACATGACACTGTAAACGGTAACATTCAAGGGTACATAACACTGTAAACAATAACATTCTAACGTAAAGGACACTGTAAACAATAACATTCAAGCAGTGAGATTCACGAGTATATGGCACTGTCAGCAGTAACTGTTCAACTCTGTATGACGCTGTAAGTAGGTAAGCTATAACACTTTTATGTGCGACATAAAAAAACAGTAATATATCGTGTATGGCACTAAAAGTAAACATATTAAGCGTGCTTGGCACAGTAAGCAGTGATTTAAGTATGTTTGGTACTGCAAGCAGCTACTTAAGCGTATATAGTTCTGTAAACGGTGAAATAAGTTCATACGACATCGTAAACAGTGGCTTAAGCGAGTATGGCACTGTAAACAGTGACTTAAGTGTGTATGGCACTGTAAACAGTGACATAAGTATGTCACTGCAAACAATGACTTAAATATGGCACTGTAAACAGTGACTTAACTTGGTATGGCACTTTAAACAGTGACTTAAGTTAGTGTGGCACTGTAAACGGTGACTTATGTGAGTATGGCACTGTAAACGGTGACTTATGTGAGTATAGCCCTGTAAACGGTGACTTATGTGAGTATGGCACTGTAAACTATAACATTTAAACATATTAATTTATTACTGGGATACTTGTGTATAGTGAGGAAGATGAAATATGAGGAAATATTACTGAGAGACAAAGGTACACCCTCCACGCGGTCAAGGACAAAGGTACACCCTCCACGCGGTCAAGGACAAAGGTACACCCTCCACACGGTCAAGGACAAAGGTACACCCTCCACACGGTCAAAGACAAAGGTACACCCTCCACACGGTCAAGGACAAAGGTACACCCTCCACACGGTCAAGACAAGGTACACCCTCCACACGGTCAAGGACAAGGTACACCCTCCACACGGTCAAGGACAAAGATACACCCTCCATGCGGTCAAGGACAAGGTACACCCTCCACACGGTCAGGACAAGGTACACCCTCAACACGGTCAAGGACAAAGGTACACCCTCCATGCGGTCAAGGACAAAGGTACACCCTCCACACGGTCAAAGACAAGGTACCCTCCACACGGTCAGGACAAAGGTACACCCTCCACACGGTCAAGGACAAAGGTACACCCTCCACCGGTCAAGGACAAAGGTATACCCTCCACACGGTCAAGGACAAACGTATACCCTCCATACGGTCAAGGACAAAGGTACACCCTCCACACGGTCAAGGACAAAGGTACACCCTCCACACGGTCAAGGACAAAGCTACACCCTCCACACGGTCAAGGACAAAGGTATACCCTCCACACGGTCAAGGACAAAGGTACACCCTCCACACGGTCAAGGACAAAGGTACACCCTCCACACGGTCAAAGACAAAGGTACACCCTCCACACGGTCAAGGACAAACGTACACCCTCCATGCGGTCAAGGACAAAGGTACACCCTCCACACGGTCAAGGACAAAGGTACACCCTACAAACGGTCAAGGACAAAGGTACACCCTCCATGCGGTCAAGGACAAAGGTATACCCTCCACACGGTCAAGGACAAAGGTATACCCTCCACACGGTCAAGGACAAAGGTACACCCTCCACATGGTCAAGGACAAAGGTACACCCTCCACACGGTCAAGGACAAAGGTATACCCTCCACACAGTTAAGGACAAAGGTACACCCTCCACACGGTCAAGGACAAAGGTACACCCTCCACACGGTCAAAGACAAAGGTACACCCTCCACACGGTCAAGGACAAAGGTACACCCTCCACACGGTCAAGGACAAAAGTACACCCTCCACACGGTCAAGGACAAAGGTACACAATCTACACGGTCAAGGACATAGATACACCCTCCATGCGGTCAAGGACAAAGGTACACCCTCCACACGGTCAAGGACAAAGGTACACCCTCCACACGGTCAAGGACAAAGGTACACCCTCCATGCGGTCAAGGACAAAGGTATACCCTCCACACGGTCAAGGACAAAGGTACACCCTCCACACGGTCAAGGACAAAGGTACACCCTCCACACGGTCAAGGACAAAGGTACACCCTCCACACGGTCAAGGACAAAGGTATACCCTCCACATGGTCAAGGACAAAGGTATACCCTCCACACGGTCAAGGACAAAGGTACACCCTCCACACGGTCAAGGACAAAGGTATACCCTCCACACGGTCAAGGACAAAGGTATACCCTCCACACGGTCAAGGACAAAGGTACACCCTCCACACGGTCAAGGACAAAGGTACACCCTCCACACGGTCAAGGACAAAGGTACACCCTCCACACGGTCAAGGACAAAGGTACACCCTCCACACGGTCAAGGACAAAGGTACACCCTCCACACGGTCAAGGACAAAGGTATACCCTCCACACGGTCAAGGACAAAGGTACACCCTCTACACAGTCAAGGACAAAGATACACCCTCCACACGGTCAAGGACAAAGGTATACCCTCCACACGGTCAAGGACAAAGGTACACCCTCCACACTGTCAAGGACAAAGGTACACCCTCCACGCGGTTCAGTTACAGAACGAAAACAGTCACTTTAAAATCTTTAGTTTTATAAATATAATGAATAAAAACAAAGATGGTAAAGCCAGTTTTCTCACTCTTGTGAAAGATTCAGGTCACTGTGTCCAGGTCGTTATGTGAATCTCAGGTCGTAGTGTGTCTCAGGTCGTTGTGCAAGTTTCAAGTTGTGTGAATCTCAGGTCGTTGTGCGAGTCTCAGGTCATAGTTTGAATCTCAGGTCATAGTATGAGTCTCGGGTCGTAGTGTGAGTCTCAGGTCGTAATGTGAGTCTCAGGTCGTTGTGCGAGTCTCAGGTCGTAATGTGAGTCAAGTCGTTGTGCGAGTCTCAGGTCGTTATATGTCTCAGGTCATAGTGTGAGTTTCAGGTCGTAATATGAGTCTCAGGTCGTTGTGTGAGTCTCAGGTTGTTGTGTGAGTCTCAGGTTGTTGTGTGAGTCTCAGGTCGTTGTGTGAGTCTCAGGTTGTTGTGTGAGTCTCAGGTTGTTGTGTGAGTCTCAGGTCGTAGTCTTATTTACCTTCGCTGGCTCTAGGTATTTCACTGTTTAATTAAATTTCGAGCGGAGACAATTCTCACCTGCCTGTCACCTTGATGTTGTTGCCTCCAGGTGACCTACCAGACTGATGGTGACCTTCCAGGTCACCATCAACCTGGCAGGTCACCAACCAAGTTGCCTGGTTGGTGACCTGCCCGGTTGGTTACCTGCCAGGCTGATGGTGGCCTGCCTGGTTGGTGACCTGTTTGGTTGGTGACCTGTTTGGTTGGTGACCTGCCTGGCTGTACTCCGCCAGGCGTATATGCGCTTTTCCGCATATATATAGTATATATATATGTCGTGCCGATTAGGTAAAACTTGCGATTTTGGCTTAAATAGCAACGCTCATCTTGCCATATAAGACAAGTGAAAATTTGTGTATGCAATAATTTCGCCAAAATCATTCTGAACATAACGAAAAAATATATTTCATTGTGTTTGTTTATTATTAAATTAATGTTAACGTAACTAAAATATATTTAGTTGGGTTAGGCTAAATTAAATTGCGCTTGTTTTAATAAGGTTAGGTAGGTTTTCAAAGTTTCTCTTGGTACAAAATTATAAATTTTTACATTAACATAAATGAAAAAAATATATCTTTAAACGTATAAGAGAAAATTTTAGAAAGGAGTTAATTTTAAATGAGTTCTTGCTAATTGACCAGTTTTACCTAATCGGCACGTAATATATATATATATATATATATATATATATATATATATATATATATATATATATATATATATATATATATATATATATATATGTCTGTGTGTGTGTGTGTGTCGTGCCGAATAGGTAAAACTGGTCATTTAGCAAGAACTCATTTAAAATTAACTCCTTTCTAAAATTTTCTCTTATTCATTTAAAGATATATTTTTTCATTTATGTTAATATAAAAATTAATGATATTGTACCAAAAGAACCTTAATAAACTTACCTAACCTTATTATAACAAGCGCAATTTAATTTAGCCTAGTCCAACTAAATATATTTTATATAAGTTTATAATAATTTAATAATAGACAAACACAATAAAATATATTTTTGTGTATTGCATACACAAATTTTCGATTGCCATATTCGGCAAGAAGGGCGTTGCTATTTAAACCAAAATCGCAAGTTTTTACCTAATAAGCACGACATATATATGTATGTACGTGTGTGTGTGTGTGTGTGTTTACCTGGAATTTACCTGGAGAGAGTTCCGGGGTTCAACGCCCCCGCGGCCCGGTCTGTGACCAGGCCTCATGGTGGATCAGGGCCTGCTCAACAAGGCTGTTACTGCTGGCTGCACGCAATCCAACGTACGAACCACAGCCTGGGTGGTCAGGTACCGACTTTAGGTAAGTAAGTAAGTTTATTCAGGTATACACAAATACATTTACATAGATTATCATACATAGCAGCATATGTGTAGAGAACCCAGGATAACCCAAAAAGTCAGACAGAGTGACTTATTTCCATTGGGGTCCTTTTAGTACCTTAATATTATACACTGTAGGAGATATATGTTATTATATTATAAAGGATATACGTATACTAGGAATAAGGTAAAAAGAGTTATTTACATTTACATGTGTGTTAGCTAAAAAATAAAAAATCATTCTCCTCCCTTTCTGTCGCTACATTCATTAGGTAGCTTTTGGCTCTCTTCTTGAACTGGCTCATGCTATGACTGGCTTTGACATGTGCAGGCAGTCTGTTCCATTCCTTTATTGCTGTACAATAAAAGGTGTTTGAAGCCTGGCCACTGACTGTGGGTACTACAAAGTTGTGCTCTCTCCCCCTAGTACTATGACTGCTTTGGTTCCCAGCCTTGACAAAATTGGCAGCAAGATATTCTGGACACTGTTTGTGAGCAATTTTATAAACTTGATTTAACTTAAGTTGTTTTACTCTGTCTTCAATATTCAGCATATCCAATTGTTGTAATTCATTCTGGCCTACATGTTCTCTTGGACCCAGGTCCAGGATGAATCTTACCATTTTGTTCTAGGTGATTTGCAGTTTATCTTTCATTTTTTTTGTCAAGGCAGAGTACCATGAAGAGCAAGCGTAGTCCATATGACATTGTATAAGGGCTAGACATAGGGTCCTGCGAGCCTCAGTAGGTAGACACTGTGCTTGTCTGTAGAGGAACTTCAGTCTGGCATTCGCTTTCTTTACTACACTGTTCCCTATCAATTCTCCTGACATGCATGGGTCAAAGGGGATTACCAGATATTTTACTGAGGAAACTGAAGTGATGGGTTCCCCATTACACCGGACATTAAAATTATTTACCCTTCTCAGTTTATATTTCGTGCCAAAGAGTATGGCTTCTGTTTTCCCGAGGTGTAACGATAGTTTGTTGTCTACTAACCATTTGCTGCAATACTCCAGTTCCAGTGTTAATACATTAGCTATATCTTGTGGGTCTTTACCTGACACTAACAGAGCACTGTCATCCGCATACAGTAGGAGTTTGCACTTGACACTGATGGGCATGTCATTTACATAACACAGGAATAATAAGGGACCCAGAATACTACCTTGGGGAACTCCACATGCTATCGGCAGTGGTTCTGATTCCGTTTTGTTGATTTTGACAATTTGTTTCCTGTTGCTAAGATAGGACTTAAACCAGTCTGTGGAACCTATGCCGATAGCTTGAAATTTCTTACATAATATATTGTGGTTGACAGTATCGAAGGTCTTTTGCAAGTCTAAAGTTACCATTCCTATGAGGTTCCCTATAGACATTTCAGTTCTCATGTAATCCATCAGATTAATTAGGGAGGTGTCGGTTGAGTAAGATCTCCTAAAGCCTGATTGGTAACTATGAAGAATGTTGTTGTCATTAAGATACTTAACTACTTGACAGTACACCGCCCTCTCTAGAATTTTGGATATTACACTGAGTATACTAACAGGCCTATAGTTGCTGACATCAGACCTACTATTTTTCTTGAAGATAGGAGTAACTCTGGCCTCCTTGAACCCCTCTGGCACTGTATTAGTGGTGATGGACAAATTTATTATGTGAGCAATGGGGATTGCCAGTTCAGAGGCACCATCTTTTAGGAACTTAGATGGGATGTTATCTGGACCGGTGCTCTTAGTTGGGTTTAACCTGCTTAAAGTTGGGTTTAACCTGCTTGAAGGCAGCCAGAGGTCTATTGGTAATCCCCGTTATGTATGCTGGGAGGCAGTTGAACAGTCTTGGGCCCTTGACACTTATTGTGTTGTCTCTCAACGTGCTAGTGGCACCCCTGCTTTTCATTGGGAGGATGTTGCATCGTCTGCCGAGTCTTTTGCTTTCGTAGGGAGCGACTCTCGTGTGCAAATTTGGTACTAATCCCTGTGTGTGTGTGTGTGTGTGTGTGTGTGTGTGTGTGTGTGTGTGTGTGTGTGTGTATGTGTGTGAGTGTTTGTGTTTGTGTATGTGTGTATCTGTGTCTGTCTGACGGGTATACATGTTCTGAGTGTCTTCTGTAAGCCTAAGAAACTACATCTTAGAAGAGTCTGCCAGACATACTTCGCCCCTACGTCACTGACTGCTGGGTATATACACTCAGGGAACACCATACACAGATTTTCCCTTCACAAGGTCCGTGTTGTGTATTTTTGGAGTGACAGTTAATGCCCAATACAATTGCACTCAACAATTTTCTTTCATGGTTGCTAGAATTTTTACAACACAAAATGAGTCTTTTTGCGTTTTAAAATTTGTTTGAACGTTTTTTTTATGTACTTTTATTGCTGGTAGTTTTGTAGGCGTTCTCGCTCTAGCTTTGCTGTTGTTCGTGGTTTATGTTTGTTTGGCGCTAGTTTTCTTTAAGCCAAGGCGTCGGTATGGACTGATTGGTGTAGCAAGCGGCTGCCAGTCAGGTTACCACATATCTAGATGTAGGTGAGTAGGTGAACGTTGAGATACAACCTTCGTAATCACAACACAAACACACACACATTATTCAAGACAACCACCCAAGCTCTCTCTCTCTCTCTCTCACACACACACACAAACACATTAGTGGGGTGCCACAAAGATCTAAATTTGCTCCAATAACTGCTTTTTTAACTATTATAAATGATTTAATAGAAGGAAAAGAAAACTATATGCATATATTTTTCCGGATGATGCAAATATCTAAGATAGAAACAACAATAAAAATGACGAATCACTACAAGATGACGGATAAAAGGAGAAAATTCCCTGAAAGAAGGATGATGGAATTTAATGTAGAAACTGAGGACCTTGTATAAAACGTACGTCAGACTTAACCTACACGACGCCATCATGGAAGAATATTCATAGATATATTATTAAATAAGTTAAGAAAACAGAGATATACGGGTTGTGGTATTTCATTGAGAAGATGTTTCATCCACCAAGGACTGATAAAAAACCCAGTTGGGCGAAACGTCTTCTCAGTAAAATTCCATTAACAGCACATTGTCTTTCCTTAACATAATTGTCAATATATATAACACCGGCATCCTGGTGTGACGTCACCTATGTAAACATCGAGACAAATGTGGATTATGCGAACACATCAAGAACCCGCTTCGCAGGGTAGTGGCCTTGATGCTGATGCAGGGCTCTTGATCCTAGGAGCCAGAGGTACCCTTAATTTTCCTTGGATCAAACCTGATTACCTCTCAATTCCCAGGCACTACATGCCCCCCCCATCCCCCTGCGTGGGCTTAGCGCTTCAGGAGAGCTTCAAGAGAGCTCCAGCAGAGCTCCAGGAGAGTTCCAAGGAAGAACGAGAACACCAAAATCAGATAGAGCGATCAGGTCACAACACATGAACGAGATTATGCAAAGGTTCACTAATCCCCTTCTCTTCCCAGCTCCTCTTAAAAAGGTTCATTAATCCACCCTCTCTCCCCAGCTCCTCTTAAAAAGTATCACTAATCCACCCTCTCTCCCCAGCTCCTCTTAAAAAGGATCACTAATCCACCCTCTCTCCCCAGGTCCTCTTGAAAAGGTTCACTAATTAACCCCTCTCTCCCCAGCTCCTCTTAAAAAGGTTCACTAATCCACCCTCTCTCCCCAGCTCCTCTTGAAAAGAGAATAGATAATAATCAGAACTTCAAAATTGACTGGGAATTCAGATAGTACCTGTCTGTTGCTGGTGCTCAGGTACTCCCTCCCTCTCATCATCCACCAGTGAACACTTCACTCACCTGAAACACACAAAGAAAACAATTAGATATGTTTATATATTTGATGAATATATATACAAAATTTTTAATTCTTACATTAACATCATTGAAAAAATACATATTTTTAAACGTATAAGAGAAAATTTAAAAAAAGAACTTAACTTTAAATAAGTTCTTGCTAATGACCAATTTTACCTATATATATATATATATATATATATATATATATATATATATATATATATATATATATATATATGTCGTGCCGATTAGGTAAAACATGCGATTTTGGCTTAAATGGCAATGCTCACCTTGCCATAAAAGACAAGTGAAAATTTGTGTATGCAATAATTTAGCCAAAATCATTCTGAACATAACGAAAAAAATATATATCATTGTGTTTGTTTATTATTAAATTAATGTTAACGTATCTAAAATATATTTAGTTGGGTTAGGCTAAATTAAATTGCGCTTGTTGTAATAAGGTTAGGTAGGTTTTCAAAGTTTCTCTTGGTACAAAATTATAAATTCTTACATTAACATAAATGAAAAAAAATATATCTTTAAACGTATAAGAGAAAATTTTAGAAAGGACTTAATTTTAGATGAGTTCTTGCTAATTGACCAGTTTTACCTAATCGGCACGACATATATAATATATATATATGACACGTGATTCTTAAAAATTCAGAGGGAAAGTTGCATAAGTTGGCTGAAGATTTTGTAAGCGTGTATAATAATGAAGTCTTTAGGGAACGCGATAATGAATAAGAAAATGAGAATAAGCAAAAATGTAAGGAATGAAAAGTTGGTGGTAAGATTGGAATGAAGGAGTACCGAGGAAGTGAACACATTTTTTATATATTTATTTGATATGTTGTCAGATTATTCTGTGAAAGATGAAGAGAATCACACAACAGATGAAGGAAGCACAGCTACAGTACTGAGTGTTTTGTGGTGGAGAGACTGTTGTCAGATGATGCAAAGGAGTGTGTCAGAGCGTAGTAGTGATGACTCTTGTGTCTGGGATCCTGGCGTAGTGTCATGCAAGAACTGCCTTCTGGCTTTCTACAAAATTGAGCCAAATGAGAGAAGTAGAGAATATTGTTGTACACAACAGCAAGATGACTGGCATCTCTCAGATATTTAAGACTTTGAATTGACAGAGCCAACCAGGACGTTGGTGGTTCATTGACTGCCTTGGTTACGAGAGTCTTATGATTTTTAAGTTACTGCAACGTCATAGTTCACCACAGGATATGAACCTCTGCCCCAGTACAAAGACACTTATATTCATTCTTACCACAACTCTAGTGGCAGTAGTCATCTGCCACTATGTTGAGACCATCCTCACTACCATCCATTCTTACCACTACTCCGTGGTAGCAGTCTGCTGTTTAAGACCATCCTCACTACCATCCATTCTTACCACTACTCCGTGGTAGCAGTCTGCTGTTCAGAGACCATCCTCACTACCATCCATTGGTTCCCCTTACTGCCTGGTTAAGAGTCTGTATTCAGAGACTACTGCAACCATCGTTCACCACTAGTGTAGCACCTCTGCTGTTCAGAGACCCCCTCTACATCCATTCTTACCACTACTCTGTGGCAGTAGTCTTGACTGTTGAGACCATCCTCACTACCATCCATTCTTACCACTATTCCGTGGTAGCAGTCTGCTGTTTAAGACCATCCTCACTACCATCCATTCTTACCACTACTCCGTGGTAGCAGTCTGCTGTTCAGAGACCATCCTCAATACCATCCATTCTTACCACTACTCCGTGGCAGCAGTCTGCTGTTCAGAGACCATCCTCACTACCATCCATTCTTACCACTACTCCGTGGCAGCAGTCTGCTGTTCAGAGACCATCTATGTATTTTCTCACTAACAAATTATAACTTTCCATTATTATTTGGATAATATAACTGCAAGAATTTATTGGTACCATGTTTCACTCTGTGGAGCTTCATAAAATCATTTGATGCCTCAGTAAAGGTTAGTTGTGCAACGAGCGTCTTCATTGCTGCAAGTTGATGATTGATGTGCCTGAGGGCAGTACGAAACTCTTTTATATGTAAATGTTAGAACTAACTCATCTGCATAGGTATGGGATTCTGTGATGAAGTGAAGGTTAATGAAGTTGACATTTCACAGCAATGAATAAGTACCCTCACTTGAGGGGAGAGAGACAGAGGAAGAGGGGAGGAGATAGGGAGAGTAAAGATAGCCAAAAAAGTGTGAACATTGAGCAAAAGAGAGGCAAAGGCAAGCAAACAAAGAGCCAAAACCTAGCACAGAGAGCCAAGCTTGGTGTCCACGATAACTGGAACCAAATTGAATAATGTTAGCTAAAATTAGAGCAGGGCGGCTGGGCCAGATTAGTAAGGCGTCACTCTCTCTACTAACTCTGTTTGCTCTCCGACCTTCACCCTAATCACTTCCAGAAATATATTTCTCATCTCTGCTAAATCATTTTCATTCCCTGAGTTACTCCGTTTCTTTTCTTTCTTTTTATGGAGACGGAGGTTTGAGGTAGGGACTGATGGAGGGGGGTGGGAGGAATGACTGGTTGAGGGAGGTGGGAGGGAGGTAGAGGGGAGGGATGTAGTGGGGAGGGATGTAGTGGGGAGGGAGGAACGTGGGAGGGAGGTAGAGTGGAGGGTGGTAGTGGGGAGGGATGTTAATGGGAGGGAAGGAGGGGATCATAAAACGTTCCCCTTCTCTTTTCTTAATATCATATCTGAGAGGTACATGTGACTAGTATCGGGAGTTCTTACTCTCTTGGTCAATCAGGCTGTCACTGTCAGTGGCCCACAGTGCCTTTGATCTCCATTATCTTTTCCTCAATGATGTCTATATAATTAAATGCTACTGCAAAGAAAACATAGAAATTAACATATATGATTTTTTTTTACTTCTGCAAGGGGTGAGTTTTAGGACTCACTAGCCATGGGTTCGAACCCCACCCGTTCTGTGGTTTGTTTGTAACCGTGTTATTACGATTTCGTGGGCAAGATATTATTTTTTTTTTTTTTGCATCAGTCTTTTTTTTTTATTTTTATAATAAATATAATATCCTAGACCCTTTATATGCATAGTTTAAGAATGCATAATTTAGGCTGAAAAACATTTTTGCTTTATTCCCACCTTTTGAAATCCCGGCGGATTATCAAACTTAAAGTTTTTGACATTTACTCTCTTATTTTAGGTACATACAATGTAAACACTACCTCTGGTCCATCTTATGCTTGGTCTCACGATACAACTGGTCCATCTTATGCTTGGTCTCACGATACAACTGGTCCATCTTATGCTTGGTCTCACGATACAACTGGTCCAAGAAATGGACTAGGATCATCCACCATTTAAACTCCTATTGAGATAGTAACTCAAACTACGTAAGGGCAAGATTAAGGTGTATTTTGTGGTCCACAGATTCGCCAGCTCATGGCTGACAATGATTTTTAGATGGCATGGAATGAAGAGGAGTCAGCAGTTTGGCAGTTCAAGAGCACCTGAAAAAGGTTTCTTGGCAGATACAAAGTCGTCAACTACAACACCCTGGTAGATCAACTAATGCAAAATTACCAACGACCGTGTTGCAACTTGTCACTCAATCTACATTTATGCCCAATCATGTCATTTTTTCTTGACAACTTATCTGATGGGAATGACAAGCATGAAGAATGATTCCATCAAGTATTACAGCAACAAAAACATGCTGCAGAGGTAAATGGAATCCTACAATGTTTGCTAATTTCCGTTTGAGGTTGCAAAGAGACCAGTCAACCAAGGGGTACTATAGCGTGTGCCGAGTGTGTTCTATTTATTCGATGTTCGTCACTCACCCATTGGTATGACCTGTTGATCAGCGAATTGGCTGTTCAGAGTATAGCAGCTCTGGACCCCCACTGTTGTATTAATTGTTCAGTTCAACCCAGCAACAAGGCGAGAGCCGGCTTCCTCAGCCAAGGTGACATCACACCTGAAATCGGTTGAACGCCAAAGACACTATCCAAATTGCTCTGACATCAAAAAGCCCTAATTCTGATGTTTATAAAAAATGAAAAATCATCATTGCTTCAGAACCTGAAGTGAAAATGTTTTCAGTGAAATTCTTTAGTTCTTTAATGAGATTTTTATTAAATTTTCATTTATTTCATGCAGTTTATTTTCCATTTTATTTTGTTAATTTTGTGTTTTATTTTTAAAGTTGCTTTATGACGTATAATAAATAATTTTCAGTTTATATGACTATTCTCCATACAAATGGATTCAATAAACTATTTTGAATTTGTATGCTCCTTGTGTTTTTTCAGGATTCTGTGGCCTTTCAAGTCTAGTGGGTAATTTCACTGTACACAAATTTGTTTTGGGGTAATAACCAAAAAAAGTTCGCCGACCCCTGCCATAAACAGACAAAATACGATATATACTAAAAGTTTGGGAGATACACAAATACACAGGTGAGTCTGTCAACACTGAAGTATATTCACAAACTTGGCCCAGGTGCTCAGAGGTAGGACGTGTCTACAAAGACTTGGTAGATACCTCGGGTGTAGCGGGGACAGTTTTGTGTTGGTCAGTGAAACATGGAGACGTGCACAGTGTGTCTGGACACTCTTGAATTTCTGTGTTATTTCATAAATGCTTTCAAAGAGTGAGTTGAGTTGTAGCTTCTACGGCTCCTGGGCCATTTGAGAGTGTTAATTTTGTT
Organism: Cherax destructor; assembly: GCA_009830355.1. Lineage (NCBI taxonomy): Eukaryota > Metazoa > Arthropoda > Malacostraca > Decapoda > Parastacidae > Cherax > Cherax destructor. Next base: position 138,808 of record WNWK01002490.1, on the reverse strand, counting down.
AATTTAGGTCTCTAAAGTTATCTAGTTTCTAGAAGATTATCTAGTTTATTATTAAGTTATCTAATTTTATAGAAAGTTATCTAATTTTATAGAAAGTTATCTAATTTTATAGAAAGTTATCTAATTTTATAGAAAGTTCTCTATTTTTTTAAAAAGTTACCTAGTTTTTTTTAGAAAGTTACCTAGTTTGTGTGCACATACTTGTTTTTATGGCCCTTTAATTTTTGCTTTATTAAAAAATTCTATGCTGAAAGACTATTTCGCTCACATCTGCATGAAAAAGCACGGGAGATGAAATACACGAGGTAAAAAATATAAATGTATGGAAGAGACGATGAATGAATGGTTGACAAGGAAGGCACTTGGGAGAAGAAATTTTTTTTTTTTTTTTTTTACTGAGTCATACAAAGAAGTTACAGTAGTCATACATTCCAATTGATGGTATTTTTTTTTTACTTTGATCTTATTATAATGCAGATATAATATGACACAATTGTAGACTCAGGAGAAATCCGCTAATTATGCAAGGCATTTCTGACATAAAAACAAGGAAATGAAAAAAAGGGCAAAGAAATTAACAAGCCGGCCGGAAGGGGGATGGGGGTAAAAGTGGGAGGCCAGGGATGCTTCACAAGTGACCGGGTCATCATCTGCTTATGACCTATGTCAGGAGATGCTGTTGTTTCCTGACGAGAAGAAATACACTCAAGGGGAATAAGAATGCAAGCAATGCCTTAGAAAGAAAAAATAACGCATTAAAAAAGTAAAGAAAGCATTAAAAGGGAAAGAATACTTCCGATAGGCAAGGACATTCCTGCGAGGGGTAAAGAAATGTCTTCAATAGCCGAATTAATACTTGCGAGGTGAAGAAAATTAAGAAATGCCTGCGACAGGCAAAGAAACGTCTGCTATAGCTAGAGAGAAATGAGATATGATAAAGACTGGTAAGATAAGTACAAGATAAACAAGGCGTGAAGCAGAACCAAGGAAGAGTGTGTGTCAGCAAGGAGAGAGGAGTGTAGAATTAAAAAAATAAAGTAAACTTCCCGAGCTGTCAAGATGTTTTCACAGCCTAATTACGTCAAGATAAGTGTATATGTCACACGACACGAGACACGTGTTGTCCCTGTTCACCCACCAGTTTAAAATGGGTACCTGGGTGTTAGTCGACTGGTGTGGGTCGCATCCTGGGACAAAACCTAATTTGCCCGAAATGCTCTGCATAACAAGTGGCTTTCTATATAGTAGTATGTCATTGATGTCAGCTAGGACTGTATACCTTGTACTTGTAGTAAATAAAGATATTATTATATTATTATTATTATATTATATGGTCGTATACGTCACCATTAACATGTTGATGCCACCAAAAGAGACATGCACACGGAGGATCATGACTGTGACTGCCACCTACAGTGTGGTAACGTCACCATAATATATATATATATGTCGTGCCGATTAGGTAAAACTTGCGATTTTGGCTTAAATAGCAACGCTCATCTTGCCATATAAGACAAGCGAAAATTTGTGTATGCAATAATTTCACGAAAATCATTCTGAACCTAACGAAAAAAATATATTTCATTGTGTTTGTTTATTATTAAATTATTGTAAACGTATCAAAAATATATTTAGTTGGATTAGGCTAAATTAAATTGCGCTTGTTATAATAAGGTTAGGTAAGTTTTCTAAGATTCTTTTGGTGCAAAATTAAAATTTTTTACATTAACATAAATAAAAAAAAATATATCTTCAAACGTATAAGAGAAAATTTTAGAAAGGACTTAATTTTAGATGAGTTCTTGCTAATTGGCCAGTTTTACCTATTAGGCACGACATAAATATATATGTACAGTACACGAGGTGTGAGAGATACATGTCTAGTACATATTGTTACATGTTTGTCACTGATTATAATGCGAAAATCTCATCCAGCTCCTCAGAGCTGGGGCGTGTGCCCAAAATACAGCATGCATTACCCCTCTGAACAGCAGAGCTGAGTCGCTGGAACAGAAAACTAGCTGCCCTGGGATCCCTAGTTACCCTGTTGAGTCTTTTGCCCAGCTCCTTGAGGAACTTAGATGCACTCTTTCCCCATGAGCCAAGGGTCTCTGAACCTATGGGAACAAACATATAATGATGGGCAAGTTCTCCATATTTTCTCGACTTTTGGGACTCCCTGAAGGTGGCAGCTGCCCCTCCTTCATCCCTGGTGTTTTGGAGATAGGTATCAGTCAAGGTAGATGCACATGTGTAGTCCCACACCACCTGCTTGCCGTCTGTCCAGGCTTGAAGGGTGATATCATCTGGACGCTTTTGGCTGTCATCAGATCTGCATAGTTGGGGTGGCTCCCTTAGTGCTCTTCATGTCTTGTAATCTTTCCCTCGGATTTACGACACACAATACCATGGTACCCGAATCGGTCTGCTGCTTCACTGCCACAAATACACCTGTGTTCGGCGAGAATAGGGGCGGCAAGTCGTAGGGCAACACCAATGCGGATGGTCTGTGGGTCGAGGCGTGTGCCAAGGCTGGAGTTTTGAACAGCTAACAGAAAGTCCCCTGCATGAGGAGCTCTCACTGCAAGGAGGCGGGTTCTATCCTTCCCTGACACACTCTGAAGCATTGCTGAGGCTATATTCTCTACTACTGGGCCATCCCAGTGCGACTGTTTGTAGTTGTTGGGGGGAGCAGGCCTGGTTTCAGAGCCCGTTAGATTATCCCAGATCCTGGCTCCGTCGACGAACTTTTGGTCATGTATTCCAATCTTGTCCCTAAGATGTTCAGGGAGAATCACTGCTACCAGCCCTCTGGATGCAATGCATGAAGACAGGAAAGCAGGTAGAGCAATCTGAGATGACTTGCGGATACCAATGCCTCTTAGTCTGATAAGGCATTTCATTGTGTTTCTTTATTATTAAATTATTGTAAACTTATCTAAAATATATTTAGTTGGATTAGGCTAAATTAAATTGCGTTTGTTGTAATAACGTTCTTTTGGAACAAAATTATTAATTTTTACATTAACATACATGAAAAAAATATGTCTTTAAACGTATAAGAGAAAATTTTAGATAGGACTTAATTTTAAATGAGTTCCTGCTAATTGACCAATTTTACCTATTCGGCACACACACACACACATATATATATATATATATATATATATATATATATATATATATATATATATATATATGTCGTGCCGATTAGGTAAAACTTGCTATTTTGGCTTAAATAGCAACGCTCTTCTTGCCATATAAGACAAGCGAAAATTTGTGTATGCAATAATTTCGCAAAAATCATTCTGAACCTAACGAAAAAAAATATATTTCATTGTGTTTGTTTATTATTAAATTAATGTTAACGTATCTAAAATATATTTAGTTGGGTTAGGCTAAATTAAATTGCGCTTTTTGTAATAAGGTTAGGTAGGTTTTCAAAGTTTCTCTTGGTACAAAATTATAAATTTTTACATTAACATTAATGAAAAATATATATCTTTAAACGTATAAGAGAAAATTTTAGAAAGGACTTAATTTTAAATGAGTTCTTGCTAATTGACCAGTTTTACCTAATCGGCACGACAAAATATATATATATATATATATATATATATATATATATATATATATATATATATATAAAATATATATATATATATATATATATATATATATATATATGTCGTGCCGATTAGGTAAAACTTGCGATTTAGGCTTAAATAGCAACGCTCACCTTGCCATATAAGACAAGTGAAAATTTGTGTATGCAATAATTTCGCCAAAATCATTCTGAACACAACGAAAAAAATATATTTCATTGTGTTTGTATATTATTAAATTATTGTTAACGGATCTAAAATATATTTAGTTGGGTTAGGCTAAATTAAATTGTGCTTGTTGTAATAAGGTTAGGTAGGTTTTCAAAGTTTCTCTTGGTACAAAATTATAAATTCTTACATTAACATAAATGAAAAAAATATATCTTTAAACGTATAAGAGAAAATTTTAGAAAGGACTTAATTTTAGATGAGTTCTTGCTAATTGACCAGTTTTACCTAATCGGCACGACATATATATCAATAACAACACTGCGACTAACCAAGGATTCGAACCCATGCTGCTTTGGCCCGCCTCATGGTGAGGGAAAACAAATGACGCTCTAATCCACAGGACCACGCAATCCTACAAAAACCATGGTCCTAGAGCGTCATGGGTTTTTGCTCACCATGAGGCGGGCCAAAGCAGCATGGGTTCCAATCCTTGGCTAATCGCAGTGTTGTTATTGATCAATACAACTTGTTCGTGGTCACAATATATATATATATATATATATATATATATATATATATATATAAACACTGATCTCTGGCCGACGGAGACTCGACCCTACGAACCTGTGACAGGAACGCAGTGCTTTACCGACCGTACCACACTGGACCAATACCTTGGCATCCAGCTCACGCTAGACGTTGATCCAAGGCACCCAGCTTTCAGGCAGGTGGCTTACAGCTTTTCATCTCATCCCCTGCATGCATCGACACAACTAGAGATTTTTACAATGCTAGGAATTCGCAAGAGCAGGCGAAATATTCACAAACACTGATCTCTGGCCGACGGAGACTCGACCCTACGAACCTTGTGACAGGAACGCAGTGCTTTACCGACCGTACCACACTGGACCAATACCTTGGCATCCAGCTCACGCTAGACGTTGATCCAAGGCACCCAGCTTTCAGGCAGGTGGCTTACAGCTTTTCATCTCATCCCCTGCATGCATCGACACAACTAGAGATTTACAATGTAGGAATTGCAGAGCAGGCGAAATATTCAGCAACTGATCTGGCGACGGAGACTCGACCTACGAACCTTGTGACAGGAACGCAGTGCTTACCGACCGTACACACTGGACCATACCTTGGCATCCAGCTCACGCTAGACGTTGATCAAGCACCCAGCTTTCAGGCAGGTGGCTTACAGCTTCATCTCATCTGCATGCATCGACAAACTAGAGATTTTACAATGCTAGAATTCGCAAGAGCAGGCGAAATATTCACAAACACTGATCTTGGCCGACGGAACTGACCCTACGAACCTGACAGGAACGCAGTGCTTTACGACCGTACACACTGGACCAATACTTGGCATCAGCTCACGCTAACGTGATCCAGGCACCAGCTTTCAGGCAGGTGGCTTACAGCTTTCATCATCCCTGCATGATCGACAACTAGAGATTTTTACAATGCTAGGAATTCGCAGAGCAGGGAAATATTCACAAACACTGATCTCTGCGACGAACTCGCCCACGACCTGTGAGGAACGCAGTGCTTTACGACCGTACCACACTGGACCAATACCTTGGCATCCAGCTCACGCTAGACGTTGATCCAAGGCACCCAGCTTTCAGGCAGGTGATGAGATGAAAAGCTGTAAGCCACCTGCCTGAAAGCTGGGTGCCTTGGATCAACGTCTAGCGTGAGCTGGATGCCAGTATTGGTCCAGTGTGGTACGGTCGGTAAGCACTGCGTTCCGTCACAAGGTTCGTAGGGTCGAGTCTCGTCGGCCAGAGATCAGTTTGTAAATTTGCCTGTCTGCGAATTCCTAGCATTGTAAAAATCTCTAGTTGTGTCGATGCATGCAGGGATGAGATGAAAGCTGTAAGCCACCTGCCTGAAAGCTGGGTGCCTGGATCAACGTCTAGCGTGAGCTGGATGCCAAGGTATTGGTCCAGTGTGGTACGGTCGGTAAAGCACTGCGTTCCGTCACTGGTTCGAGGTCGAGTCTCCGTCGGCCAGAGATCAGTGTTTGTGAATATTTCGCCTGCTCTGCGAATTCCTAGCATTGTAAAATCTCTAGTTGTGTCGATGCAGGGGATGATGAAAGCTGTAAGCCACCTGCCTGAAAGCTGGGTGCCTTGGATCAACGTCAGCGTGAGCTGGATGCCAAGGTATTGGTCCAGTGTGGTACGGTCGGTAAAGCACTGCGTTCCTGTCACAAGGTTCGTAGGGTCGAGTCTCCGTCGGCCAGAGATCAGTGTTTGTGAATATTTCGCCTGCTCTTGAATTCCTAGCATATATATATATGGTTACAATAATATAATATACTGCTTGTTGAGCTAGTACACCAAACAGGGAGGAGAATGAAATTAGCTTAGAGGCGTCCACACCACCGTATGTTCTTGGGTAGCGAGTACAACATTCAGTCCTACTGGATGCGCTACTCTTAAGGATTGTGTGGTTCAGTGGACTAGAGCGTCATGTGTTTTCGCTCATAATGAGGCGGGCCAAAGCATCATGGGTTCGACCCTGGGTAGTGCAGTGTAGTTATTGATATATATATATATATATGTATATATATATATATATATATATATATATATATATATATATATATATATATATATATATATATATATATATATATATATATATAAACACATCGGCCGTTTCCACCGAGGTAGGGTGACCCGAAAAGAAAGAAACGCTTTCATCTTTCACTCCATCACTGTCTTGTGAGAGGTGTGCCTGCACAGCAGTTATAAAACTGCAATATCAACACCCCTCCTTCAGAGCGCAGACACTGTACTTCTCATCTCCAGGACTCAAGTCCGGCCTGCCGGTTTTCCTGAATCCCTTCATAAATGTTACCTTGCTCACACTCCAACAGCACATCAAGTCATAACAACCATAACCATTTGTCTACTCACTCCTATCTCACACGCTCATGCATGTTTGCTGGAAGTCCAAGCCCCTCGCACACAAAACCTCCTTAACCCCCCCAACCTTTCCTAGACTGACCCCTACAACACCTTGACTACAGATTTTTATGCTCTCAAAGTCTTTCTACTTATTTCCATCCTCTCTAAATGTCCTCAGTCCTCTGGATAATACTTTTAGGAACCCCGCACCTCCACCTAATCTCCAAACTACAGATTCTCTGCATTATATCCATACCGCACATTGCCCTCAGACAAAACATCTCAACTGCGTCCAGCCTTCTCCTTGTTCCAACATTCACCACCCATGCTTCACACCCATATAAGAGAGTTGGTATAACTATACTCTCATACATTCTACTCTTTGCTTCCATGGATAACGTTGTCTCTACAGACTCCTCAGTGCACCACTTTTTTCCCTCTCATCAGTTCTATGATTCACCTCGTCTTTCATAGACCCATCTGCTGACAAGCCCACTCCCAAATATTTGAATACATTCACATCCTCCATACTCTCTTCCTCCAATCTGATAACCATTCTTTCATTACCTAAATTTTTTATCTTTATCACCTTATTTTTTTCCTACGTTCCCTTTTAATATCCTTTTACATACCCTACCAAACTTGTCCACCAACCTCTGCAACTTCTCTTCAGAATCTCCCAAAAACACAGTGTCATCAGCAAAAAGCAAATATGACAACTCCCGCTTTGTTTTAGATTCTTCATCTTTTAACCCCACACCTCTTCTCAACACCCAAGCATTCACTTCTCATACAACCCATCTATAAATATATTGAACAACCATGGTGACACCACACATCAAATTTAAATGTTTATTTCTCTGTAAAGATTACAATGTGGGGTTTACATATTATAAACTAATAATGATAAAGAAGGCCACTAGCATGCCTATCATGCCTAGGTATTTCGGGCCCTACGTTTACTGGGAAATAATCTCCCTCCCTCTCTCATATATACTCTAAGCTGACCGTCACTATCCTCGTAAAAAATCTTAATTGTTTTCAGTAACCTACCTCCTATTCCATACATTTGCAACACCTGCCACATTGCCTTCCTATCCACCCTATCATACGCCTTTTCCAAATCCATAAATACCACGAAAAACCTCTTTACTCTTATGTAAATACTGTTCACCTATGTTTTACTGCAAACACTTGGTCTACACCCCCCCCCTACCCTGTTCATCTACGATCCTGTTCACTACCTTACTCTTAATTCTTCCAATAATAACTTTGCCATACACTTTACTAGATATACTCAATAGGTTAGTCCCCTATACTAATTTGTATGCTCTCATTTGTCCTCTTTGCCTTTATACAAAGGAACTATGCATGCTCTCTGCCAGTCCCTAGATACCTTACACTCTTCCATATATTTATTAACTAAAAGAACCAACCACTCCAAAACTATATCCCCACCTGCTTTTAACATATCTGTCTTTATTCAATCAATCCCAGTTGCTTTACCCCTTTCATTCTACCCACTGCCTCACGAACTTCCCTCCATACTCACAACTGGCTCTTCCTCAGTCCTACAGGATGTTGTACCTCCCTGCTCAATGCATAAAATTACAGCTTCCCTATCTTCATCAACATTCCCTCCATCTTCCCGATACCTCTAACTCTCCATCTAATAAATCTTTTCTTCTATTTTTTAACTGTCAAATCCGTTCATTCTCTAGGCTTTCTATACTTATTAATATCAGTCCAAAACTTTTCCTTATGCTTCACCACTCTCTTAACCTCTTTCTCTCCATATACTCCTCCCTCCTTGTATCACTTCTACTTATATATATATATATATATATATATATATATATATATATATATATATATATATATATATATATATCTAAGGCTCATGGTCTAGTTGTCACCATTAGTATGTTAATATCAGTGTGAGAGAAACACGGTGCCCATGAAGACGTGCACCTTGGAGGTACATGGAGACCGTGGAGGCACATGGAGACCGTGGAGGCACACGGAGACTATAAAGAGACACCACGAAACAGAGGAGAGCGCAACCAACAACATTTCCAATTTCAATATGACGATTTTCGAAGAAATGTTATCATTACCCACCCAGAATTTATCTGTGGGAGACTATAGCGTGGGCCATCACTACCCCTACAGCATTTAAGAGGCTATATCATGTTATCATTACCACTTCAGTATTTAAGAAACCTTATCACTAACAAACCACTCATTCCCTTTAGTATCTAGGAGACTATATCACCGGTCATCACTACCACCTCAGCCTCTAGGAGACTATACCACCGGTCATCACAACCACCTCAACCCCTAGGAGACTATATCACCGGTCATCACAACCACCTTAGCCCCTAGGAGACTATATCACCGGTCATCACTGCCCCCTAAACATCTTGGAGACTATATCACCGGTCATCACAACCATCTCAGCCTTTTGGAGACTATATCACCGGTCATCACAACCAACTCAGCCCATAGGAGACTATATCACCGGTCATCACTACCCCCTAAACACCTAGCAGACTATACCACCGGTCATCACAACCACCTCAGCCCCTAGGAGACTATATCACCGGTCATCACAACCACTCAGCCCATAGGAGACTATATCACCGGTCATCATTACCCCCTAAACACCTAGGAAACTATATCACTGGTCATCACAACCACCTCAGCCCCTAGGAGACTATATCACCGGTCATCACTACCCTCTAAACACCTAGGAGACTATATCACTGGTCATCACAACCACCTCAGCCCCTAGGAGACTATATCACCGGTCATCACTACCCTCTAAACACCTAGGAGACTATATCACTGGTCATCACAACCACCTCAGCCTCTAGGAGACTATATCATCGGTCATCACAACCACCTCAGCCTCTAGAAGACTGTATCAGCAGTCATCATTACCCCTTCATTCTCTAGAACCAGTCTACAGGACTATGTGACCCGTTCAACACCTGGGAAATGATTGGTGGTGGTCAGGTCTGATTTGAGGAAGGTGTTGAAAAATACTTGCGAATGAAGGGGAGAGTGCTTCTGTAAGGAAGAAGGGGGTACTGCTTCAGTAAGGAAGATGGGAGTGTTTCAGTAAGAGGGGGAGTTCTTCAGTAAGGAAGAAGGGGGTACTGCTTCAGTAAGGAAGATGGGAGTGCTTCAGTAAGGAAGAAGGGGGAGTGCTTCAGTAAGGAAGAAGGGGGAGTGCTTCAATAAGGAAGAAGGGGGAGTGCTTCAGTAAGGAAGAAGGGGGAATGCTTCAGTAAGGAAGAAGGGGAAATGCTTCAGTAAGGAAGAAGGGGAATTCTTCAGTAAGGAAGAAGGGGGAATGCTTAAGTAAGGAAGAGGGGAGTGCTTCAGTAAAGAAGAAGGGGAAATGTTTCAGTAAGGAAGAAGGGGTACTGCTTCAGTAAGGATGGGGGAGTGTTACAGTAAGGAAGAAGGGGAATGCTTCAGTAAGGAAGAAGGGGGTACTGCTTCAGTAAGGATGGGGGAGTGTTACAGTAAGGAAGAAGGGGAATGCTTCAGTAAGGAAGAAAGGGGGAATGCTTCAGTAAGGAAGAAAGGGGGAATGCTTCAGTAAGGAAGAAGGGGAATGCTTCAGTAAGGAAGAAGGGGGTACTGCTTCAGTAAGGATGGGGGGAGTGTTACAGTAAGGAAGAAGGGGGAATGCTTCAGTAAGGAAGAAAGGGGGGGAATGCTTCAGTAAGGAGGAAGGGGGGGAATGCTTCAGTAAGGAAGAAGGGGGGAATGCTTCAGTAAGGAAGAAGGGGGGAGGAGGGCAGCCAACGACTCCTCTCCACTTAAGGAGACGCCAACAAGTGGTCCTCACGGAGGCCAAGTGATTCCACCTGACTCAGTCTGCCAAACAACCAGTGTCAACATTTGGTCGTGTACACTGTCATTAAGGCAGTATTAGAAATTACGGTTAATGGTTATTAATCCAATCATTTAACGAAAAATGAATGCTAAATTAAGAGTTACTTTATAGTTAACAGAACGGGAATAGCTCAGATTCATGCCCATGGGAAGGGTTGGGATATTCTTGCCTGTCTCAGTGTGCCCCCTATGTCCTGGGCATTAGAGTAAGTAAGTTTATTCAGGTATACACAAATACAGTTACATAGATTATCATACATAGCAGCATATGTGTAGAGAACCTAGGATAACCCAAAAAAAGTCAGACAGAGTGACTTATTTCCATTGGGGTCCTTTGTGCCCACAAGCTAGTTGACATGAGGTGCGTGGCAATTATAACGAACACAGGTGTAGTCTTGTGTGCTGCACACCTTGTTGCAGCATGATAACCAAGGCAGAAATAAAGAACCAGCAAAGGCAGCAGTGAGTAAATGCTTATATTTCCTTCAGCAACACAGCAAGCAATTATATGTACAATATTTACAGAGGATATGTACAGGAAGGCAATTTGCAAGCAAGAGACACGGAAATAACCGCCTTTCACAGATTTGGAGGTAAGTCTTCCAATGTTGATTCACAAGTGTCCAACATCGCTTCACAACTCTGGCGGGCTTCCTTTTCATTACCCGAGTTGAACCAAGGTGCTAGTATAACAATGGGGTTCCGCTCATTATACCCTTAGCATCTGGTTCGCTGGTCCGGAGGGTATGCTTGTATAGGTGTGTGACATACGTAGAACCAAATGTAACATACACTTAGCATGCCACAACAATGTAAGCAATAAGTAAGCGAGTGAGAAAGTGAGTTTAACCCCAGGACACAGAAGTAATCTCACTGAGTGAACACAAGTGGAAAGTCTCTTGAGAGATCGCCTCTCGCGTCACGTTTAAAGTTTTACCAGAGTATGAATTTGGCTTATTAAGTCTAAATATGGTTACAATACAGCCCCTTACGCCCACGTGACATCCAGCGCCTATACACGTGACAGACGAGTCTGCGACGTGCAACCGTCAATATCAAGCTAAGAGGATTAACAGAGTGAACGAGGTATATATGTGACTGGTGACTGTGACAGTGTTGGCCAGGCAATTAAGTAGTTCAACCGTAACAACACATCTTCCTGTCAATCTCAATAAGCACCTGAAACACGGTGCTTGTCGCTCCAAGCCACACACACAGCCGTCACACACACACAACCGTCACACACACACAGCCGTCACACACACACAGCCGTCACACACACACAGCCGTCACACACACACAACCGTCACACACACACAACCGTCACACACACACATCCGTCACACACACACAGCCGTCACACACACAACCGTCAAACACAACCGTTACACACACAACAGTCACACACACACAACCGTCACACACACACAGCCGTCACACACACACACTGCCGTCACACACACACAGCCGTCACATACACACAGCCGTCACACACACAACCGTCACACACACACAGCCGTCACACACACACACAGCCGTCACACACACACAACCGTCACACACACACAGCCGTCACACACACAACCGTCAAACACAACCGTTACACACACAACAGTCACACACACAACCGTCACACACACAACCGTCACACACACAACCGTCACACACACAACAGTCACACACACAGCCGTCACACACACAACAGTCACACACACAACCGTCACACACACAACAGTCACACACACAGCCGTCACACACACAACAGTCACACACACAACCATCACACACACAACAGTCACACACACAACCGTCACACACACAACAGTCACACACACAACCGTCACACACACAACAGTCACACACACAACCGTCACACACACAACAGTCACACACACAACCGTCACACACACAACCGTCAAATACACAACCATCACACACATCCGTCACACACACAACAGTCACACACACAACCGTCACACACACAACCGTCAAATACACAACCATCACACACATCCGTCACACACACAACAGTCACACACACAAGTCACACATACAACCGTCACACACACAACCGTCACACACAACCGTCACACACACAACCGTCACACACACAACAGTCACACACACAACCGTCAAATACACAACCATCACACACATCCGTCACACACACAACAGTCACACACACAACCGTCACACACACAACCATCACACACACAAGACACACACAACCGTCACACACACACAGCCGTCACACACAGCCGTCACACACACAGCCGTCCACACACAGCCGTCACACACAGCCGCCACACACACAGCCGCCACACACAGCCGCCACACACACAGCCGTCACACACAGCCGTCACACACAGCCGTCACACACAGCCGCTACACACACAGCCGCCACACACAGCCGCCACACACAGCCGCCACACACAGCCGTCACACACAGCCGCCACACACAGCCGCCACACACAGCCGCCACACACACAGCCGCCACACACACAGCCGTCACACACAGCCGCCACACACAGCCGCCACACACAGCCGCCACACACACAGCCGCCAACACACAGCCGCCACACACAGCCGCCACACACACAGCCGCCACACACAGCCGCCACACACACAGCCGTCACACACACAGCCGTCACACACAGCCGCCACACACACAACCGTCCACCCTGTATGTACGTCTCACTGGGATTTGCCACTGCTGGGTAATTCTTCATGTGCTCCACCTGAGAGAATATTATATGAAAAATATCAGTGAAAAATAATTAAAGTGAAATATTGCGTGTTTTTTCGCCATGATTCCTTGTGACCGGGGAATTAAAAAAACACATGTGGGTTTATGTGTTGTGCAACATAATTAAACTAGGGCAGTGCCAAAGTATCGGTATCGGCGGGTATCGGCTACTGTAGGGTATAGGTATCGGTTAAAAACAGCCGATACTTAATATATTGTGATTTAAAATATGAACATTAACACTCTACCTCACGATTGTGAGAGTTACTCATACACTCAATCTCACACACACACACACAATCAGCAAACAGGCGGGGCCAGCAGCTGTGACTCGACCCCTGCAACTACAAATTGGTAAGTACACACTATAGATAAGTGCCTTTAACAACCAGTAACCAACAACAGGCCAAGGAATGAGTAATAACATTATCATCTCAACGAAATTAAATTATTTTGAATTTAACCTTCCTGTATTATTTAACATCAATTGTGCAATAAACATTCCCTTAGAAAATAAAGTAAATATTAGAAAAGTATCGGTATCGGCCAAAATTTTGGTATCGTCCCATCCTTAAAATATAAATCACAAGTAAGAAAAAACTTGAGACCCTGAATTATATTGCAATCACTAGACTTAAAACTGACACTAAAAAAAATCACCAAGTTTCCCTAAAGCCTATTTCTGCTGCCAACTTTATTCCAACACTCCCAGACGACGCTCCAACTAAGATCATGTACTGCATGATGTATGTTCACATGCAACTTACCCTGGAACCTCAACTTCCGCCTCAACAACCTTCCCAGCTACAATTATCCTGACACTGCACCATCAGCAGATATATTGAAAATTTTCTCCAGCGAAGAAGGCATAACCATCCTATCAGGTCCTTCAGCCTCTGCTGCCCAGTCCATTTCTGATCCAACAGTTGCCCAAGCCACTCCTGACCCACCATCTGCCCAAGCCACTCCTGACCCACCAGCTGCCCAAGCCACTCCTGATCCACCAGCTGCCCAAGCCACTCCTGACCCACCTGCTGCCCAAGCCACTCCTGACCCACCAGCTGCCCAAGCCACTAGTGACCCACCACCTGCCCAAGCCACTCAGCCTTCTACCACCTCCGCACCCATAGCAACTCCACCACAATATCAAGACTCTAACATCTCTGAAGAAGAAACTGAAGTCAACGATCACATCCCCGGCTTCACCTGGAAACACCTATAATTATTCACTACATCTTCGAGCAAGAACACCATGTTCGCCAAAGAACACTGTCGTCTTCTCTTCCGTTGCCCCTTACAACTTCACATCACGACAAGATCTAGATTTTGTGAAACACTTCATCGAAGAGTTCGACAACTATGCAAAACTAACGTACCTTCCAAAAGGAGTGTTTAAAAGTTTGAAGACTTGGTCGTTATAAACAAGACAGTAAACTGAGCTCATGAACTTTGGCGCCTACTAGCTGTCCCCAGCCGAACGGCTGTTATCCTTCGCTATAAAGTTCTCAGCTGCTGGGTTAAGACCTGGCTCTGTTTCTTCGCCTGTCTTCACGTCTCCGCTCTCTCCTTACTTGAGAGTTAGTTTGTTTGTTTTGATTTGACAAAGCCTCAATAAAATGACGTGTGTCACTTTACTTAACATTTTATCAGTAATTCCATCAACATTATTGCAACTAGCTAATCCAATGTCTGCTGAGTAACAACAACAGACGATCATAAGATGTTGTCACTGCTAGACTACATCATGTTGTCACTGCTGGATTACAAGATGTTGTCATTGCTAGACTACAAGATGTCACTACTGGATTACAAGATGGTGTCACTGCTAGATTACAAGATGATACTTCTAAACTACAATATATTGTCACTGCTAGACTACAAGATGTTGTCACTTGTGGATTACAAGATGTTGTCACTGCAAGATTACAAGATGTCAACTTCTAAACTACAAGATGTTATCACTGTTAATAATAATAATAATAATAATAATAATAATAATAATAATAATACTTTATTGAGACATGGTACAATGATACATGGTTGGGTAAACAAGATACATAGGTATTAATGAGATGTACATGCCAAAAGCCCCTAATATGCTGTGCATTGTGGGCATTCTTAGGACTACTTTATTATAGACTACATGGTAAAAAGTTATGGTTGATAATTTATAAAATAAGTATAATTGCGTATCTAAGTTATAAAGTTTGAATATAAGTTGAACATATCAATTAATTGTAGCAATGCAACTAATTGAGTGAGATAACAATTTAAAACAATTAATTGCATTGCAGTTACAGTTTACGTGGTCATTATAATGTAAATGTTATGGAAATAGTTAGCTTAGTATGTATTATTCATAACAGGTTTTTACATTAAGTGATTATTCTACTTTGTTGGGAATGTGTGATATTGAGCACTTAGGTTTGGGTGAGAAGGTGTTTTTTTAGCATCGTTTTGAATTGGGGTACAGGTAGGGTTTCTTTGGCAATGACAGGTAATGAATTCCAAATTTTCGTGCCTTTTATATGCATTGAGTTTTTATATAGTGTTAGATGGACACGGAGAACATCGAGGAGTGATCTGTGTCTAGTGTTATGGTCATGTGTCCTGTTAAAATTGGTAAGGAGAAGTTTGAGTTGTGGGTTAATATTTGCATAGAGTGTTCTATGTATGTAATAGGCACAGTAAAAAGTATGGATGTCTTGTATGGTGAGTAAGTTTAGGTTTTTGAATATTGGTGGAGTATGTTGTCTGGAGTGTGAATTTGTTATCATTCTAACTGCTGCCTTTTGTTGTGTTATTAATGGTCTGAGATGAGTTATTGATGTAGAGCCCCATGCGCAGATTCCATAGGTGAGGTAGTGGTAAATGAGTGAGTGATACAGGGTAAGGAGAGCTGGTTGTGGAACATAGTACCGTATCTTGGATAGTATTCCCACGGTCTTTGAGACTTTCTTGGAAATTTGTTGTATATGTGTCTGAAATTTGAGGCCACTGTCAAGATGGATTCCTAAGAATTTTCCCTCTGTGAGTTTTGTGATAGGGGATCCGTTTATCATTATGTTAAGTGGTGCGTTTGTAGCTCTGTTCCCAAACTGGATAAAATAGGTTTTATCAATATTGAGAGTAAGTTTGCTGGTCATCATCCAGGTAGATATTTTCTGCAATTCAGTATTTGCAGTGTTGGCTAGTGTGTCTGGGCTTGGGTGCGAGATAACGTATGTAGTGTCATCTGCAAAAAGTATGGGTTTGAGTAGTTGAGATGCATTTGGTAGGTCGTTAATGTAAATGAGAAAGAGTAGTGGGCCAAGAACACTTTCCTGTGGGACACCTACGGTAATAGTTTGCGCGGTGGAGCTAGCTCCATTTGTGTACACATATTGGTTTCTGTTGCTAAGGTATGATTTTAGGTAGTTGAGGGAGTGTCCTCTTATACCATAGTGCGATAATTTTAGGTGTAACAGATCATGGTCAACTGTATCAAAAGCTTTACGTAAATCAATGAAGATTCCCACTGGGATTTCTTTTTTCTCAAGGGCGGTGTAAATTATTTCTAACATGTGTATAATGGCATCATTTGTATTTTTATTAGGCCTGAATCCAAATTGACAGTGGTTGAGTACGTTGTTGGAGGTGAGGTAGGAATATATTTGTCTATGAATTAATTTTTCAAAGATTTTGGAGAGAAGGGGTAAGTTAGATATCGGCCTGTAGTTATTCAGGTCTGTTTGATCTCCTCCTTTATGTATTGGGGTGACCCTCGCTATTTTGAGTATTGATGGGAAGGTAGAGGATTCAATGGATTTGTTAAAGAGTGTTGCAATAATTGGTGAGAGAACTTGAGAGGCTTTTTTGTATATAAAAGGTGGTAAGTTATTTAGGTCACCTGCTTTGTTTTTTAATGTGTTGATTATAAGTGAAACTTCTATTGGGTTAAGTAAAAGGACACAATTGCAACTAATGTGACATTTTATTGTGGCAACGTTTCGCTCTCCAGGAGCTTTCTCAAGCCGTTACAAGCGATATATGGACACAGTTGGTATATATATACTGTCAAGGTGAGGTGAAAAAACTAGTGGTGTTAGAAGTAGTAGTGATATAAGTAGTATTAGTAGTAGTAGTAGTAGTAGTAGAAGTAATACAATAAGGTAGAACAATCAATATGCACATGAGTAAAAGGTGATAAAACAAATACTTGGGTAGTATAACAATAGGTTAGACAAATATTTCTGCTGGAGGTTGAAATATAGAAGGCCAGTAGGAGTGTTCCACATCTACGATGTGCTAAATTAGCAGGAGAGACTATGTGATGGTAGGGTTTACTGTTTTCAGGAGGATTCTTGCTAAGACTTCAGAGATGGTGAAGCTGCCTTTGTTTTGTTTAATTGTGTTAGAAACAGAGATAAGTGCTGATTCAAGGCATTTTCGTCTACGGAAATTAGTTTCTTTGATTACTAGTCGGGCGTCTTTGAATTTCATGAGATGATTGTTGGAATTTCGGTGTTGTACGCAGGCGTTGTTCAGGTTATCGTTTCTGCATGCATTCATGTGTTCATTGATGCGTGTCTCGAGGTTTCTTGCTGTTTCTCCTACATAAATTCTGTCGCAGCCTCCACAGGGTATAGTGTAGACCCCTGCGTTGACTGGTTCATGGTGCTTGGATTTAGTCCTGGTTAGATCCTTAATAGAAGTACTGGAAGCGATGGCGACTCTAGTGTTAGCTTGTGCAAATACTTTAGAAATGTTGGATGCAACCTGGCTGTTGGGAAGAATTATAACTTTGTTTGGAGTGGAGTTGACGAGTGGAGAATTAATGATCTGAAGAGCTCTTTTCTTGCAATCTTTGATGAAAAAGGAAGGAAAATGTAAATCAGTGAAGGTTTGGTGAATGTATGTACATTCCTCGTCAAGAAACTCAGGACTACAAATTCGGTAAGCTCTTAGGAAGAATCCGATGATGATACCTCTTTTGGTCTTAGTATCTTGACTGGAATAGAAGTGTGTGAGGTCATTTTTATTTGTAGGTTTCCGGTAAACTTGAAATCTTAGGTTGTTATCTACTTTGTGGATGAGGACGTCTAGAAAGGGTAGCTTGTCATTGGACTCTTCTTCTAGTGTAAACTGGATCGCCGGTTCAACTGCGTTATAATTCTTCCCAACAGCCAGGTTGCATCCAACATTTCTAAAGTATTTGCACAAGCTAACACTAGAGTCGCCATCGCTTCCAGTACTTCTATTAAGGATCTAACCAGGACTAAATCCAAGCACCATGAACCAGTCAACGCAGGGGTCTACACTATACCCTGTGGAGGCTGCGACAGAATTTATGTAGGAGAAACAACAAGAAACCTCGAGACACGCATCAATGAACACATGAATGCATGCAGAAACGATAACCTGAACAACGCCTGCGTACAACACCGAAATTCCAACAATCATCTCATGAAATTCAAAGACGCCCGACTAGTAATCAAAGAAACTAATTTCCGTAGACGAAAATGCCTTGAATCAGCACTTATCTCTGTTTCTAACACAATTAAACAAAACAAAGGCAGCTTCACCATCTCTGAAGTCTTAGCAAGAATCCTCCTGAAAACAGTAAACCCTACCATCACATAGTCTCTCCTGCTAATTTAGCACATCGTAGATGTGGAACACTCCTACTGGCCTTCTATATTTCAACCTCCAGCAGAAATATTTGTCTAACCTATTGTTATACTACCCAAGTATTTGTTTTATCACCTTTTACTCATGTGCATATTGATTGTTCTACCTTATTGTATTACTTCTACTACTACTACTACTACTACTAATACTACTTATATCACTACTACTTCTAACACCACTAGTTTTTTCACCTCACCTTGAGAGTATATATATACCAACTGTGTCCATATATCGCTTGTAACGGCTTGAGAAAGCTCCTGGAGAGCGAAACGTTGCCACAATAAAATGTCACATTAGTTGCAATTGTGTCCTTTTACTTAATATATTGTCGGTTATTCTACCAATATTATTACATTCTATTGGGTTGGTCGGGGCTAGGAATAGTGTGTTCGGATAGGTGTCAGTGAGATAGTCGTTAGGTGGAGTGTTTGAACTTGGGATTTTGCTTGCCAGCTTTTAACCTATGGTAGAGAAGAAATTATTGAGTTTGTTTGCTGTTTCAATAGGTGGGAGTAGGGGTTCATCTGGTTTTCTTAGCTTGATTGTTCTGTTTGTGGATATCTTTTTTAGTTCCTAGAATTTCAGATAGGGTTTTCCAGGTCTTTTTTATATCACCTTTTAAGTTATGTAATCTGTTCTCATAGTACAATTTTTTTGACCTTCTTATCAGACTCGTTAGGTTTGATGAGTAGCGTTTTGTTTGTTCTCTTGTTATTTGACCCATTCTGTACTGTTTTTCATATAGGTGCTTTATATTAATGGATTTGAGTATGCTGGTGGTTAGCCAGGGACTATTTAATCTTTTAGTTGTGATTTGTTTAGTTTTTTAGGGCAATGCTTATTATAGAGGTATTGGGTCTTTTTAAGAAAATTATTTATACATATGTCAGTATCTGGGAAGTTGTCTATTTCTGTTTGCCAGTCAGTGTTTGTCATAGCTTTTATAAAGTTATTTATAGCTGTCTCATTATGTAGTCTGAAGGTAACTTTAGTAGTCTCTAGTGGTAATTTTCCGAGATTGGTTATGCGAAAGGTTAGGTAGTGGTCTGTGGTATTGTCTGTGATTATGCCTGATTTTAATGGGGATATGGTGTTAGTCCAGATATGGTCTAATAGAGAGGCACAGGTCTCACAGATTCTCGTAGGTTTTGTTATTGTCGGGAGCAGCAAGCAGTTGCTCATAGTGTTTGTGAATTCAGTTACTTGTGGGTCCTGATCTTGTAGGATCACAAGATTACAAGATTTCATCACTGCTAGACGAGGTACTCAAGATAATATAAGAGCATAACAATAATGAAACACTGCAAGTGGTCCACTGACCCATGCTAGGGAGGTTCAACTCTCTCTCTCTCACGTATGTACCTCACCCAGGTAATACTTGCAGTTACTAAGCTGTTAATCCTAGCATCAATACCAACATTTAGCTGCAAGTACAAATGATATTTAAGTGATTTAATATGATTTAAAGTCTTGGTAATAAATTAGGATGAAAAAAATATGTCAATGGTGACATATTGGATTAACAGATTAAAACTTACATATCACCTGGGAGCAAAAGTATTGAGCACTGATCATAAAGCCAGGCTCCGTGAAGCAACGAACGGGAGACATGATTTGTCTATTGTATTTTTTTTAGGAGGAAACAGAATAATAAGGAATTAGACACATGTGCAACATCTGGGTATCTTTATTTGTAGAGGTTTCGCCAACCAGTGGCTTTATCGATACAAGGACAATGCGATACAAATTGCTGACAAACGCGTAGAGGTTGCTGATCTTGTTCATGGGAACTGAATCAAATGTAATGGTCATTCTTGAAGAGAAGAGAAATCCTGGGAAAGGAAATATAGGCTTAATGTAAGAGCCTTTAAATATTACAACAGTGCTAATTATATTAACTGCAGGTTGACGTTGCTTCGAAACCTTATTTTCAAGATCTCAGTAGAGATAGAATGTATTTTGAAAGTTATTCGAATTGCCATTCCAGGAGGAAATTTAAGTCCATCATTGAGAATGACGGGGATAAAAGCTTTCATTAAAGTAGCACAACATTTTATTAGCAAGATGGGCAAAGTAAAGCATTTAACAACTTATTTAAAGGTCAGTAAAGAGCATACAACCCGAGAGTGATCAACAACTGTGAGCAGCTGAAACACCCGTCTAAACACTGAGACAATAGTCGCTCAAATGAAAACTAATATTACGTACATGTTAGTAATATCAGAAAACATATGATGAGTGTGGAAAAATAAACACATAAGCAGTATAATGTGATCCTTTATGTCAATAAAGGATCACATTATACTGCTTATGTGTTTATTTTTCCATTGTGTCGGTATTTTATACCATTTATTTCCACATGATGAGTATAAAGAATATATTAACTTCACTGATTTACCTTACAATATAATTTATTAACTGCAAGAGAACATTAATCACGCAAGTCAGACAATGTTGCTAGTGCAATCCCACCCCTTCCCCCTATGTATTTTTATAAAAATTACTTGAAATTGTTTTGCCAGTCCTTGACCAAGATAGTAAATGGGAGGAATTTTGGGCTAGCTTTAGTGCTTCTGTAGATGCAAGAGTAGAAGTAATGAGGTTACGAAGTTAAGGTACCTCAAGAAGTCAATTCCGAAGCGCAGCTCTCACCTCAGTGGTAAGGTACGGTCGCAGCAAACTATAAATAAGTTAAGTAAAAGGACACAAATGAAACTAATGTGACATTTTATTGTGGCAACGTTTCGCTCTCCAGGAGCTTTTTCAAGCCGGCTTGAAAAAGCTCCTGGTGAGCGAAACGTTGCCACAATAAAATGTCACATTAGTTACATTTGTGTCCTTTTACTTAACATATTGTCGGTAATTCTACCAATATTAATACAAACTATAAATAAGAAGTAACAATTTTGAAGGATGCTTAGGATAATAAGGATTGGAAGAGACTCAAGTTGATGGACAAATTATTAGGCATACCATCACTAATCTCACATCTCACTTTGCTCATTCATTTGAACAGATCAAGCAGAGTGAGCAATATAGTCCAGTTAAAGTTGCAGACCAAGACAGTAGAAAGGTTATACAATCTGTACCAAAAGGGCTATTTCATCGTGGATGAAATGTGACAAGGATTGCAAAAAGTAATATTGGAGATTCAAACGAGTCACACACAAATCACGGGGAGGGGATGATTTACACACACAAAAAAATAATTAGAACTTAAGTTACACCACAACAATCTAAATATAATTATTTAATGCAAAATTCAGGTGGATATCAGTTCCAAAAAAAAAAGTTTAAATGGGGAACATAAAGCTCCAGTGGCTACTTTCAATATATCTGGCCAAAAAAAAAGATAAAATAAAAGAGAATCCTAAGTAATCAGGTAATAATTCAAGGAGCTATAGTCTCAAAGTCAGTATCCACCCGTAGTTAATAGTACTTGACATTGTTAAGTGGCGAGGATTACTCTTTCTATAAAGATAATAAATATGTGACGGTAGCTGACAAAATATAAAAGTTGCAACAAATTGATAGATGTATGAGATATCTAAAAAAACATGTGTCATTGCAGTTGGTGTCAAACTGGTGTACATCATTCAACCAAAGTCTTAATATATCTAAGGGAAAGAAAGTAAACAATGTAGATTTAACTGTGAGTGTAGTTAGTAGTCATAACTGGGTAACTGAAGTAGTGTTTCCGGTAGCTAGGGTGCAACTAAATCATGAAGGAAGCTGCCTAGCTACGTAAGAACATAAGAAAGAAGGAACACTGCGGCAGGCCTACTGGCCCATGCGAGGCAGGTCAGCATTCTTTGATCAAGAATCTTTGAGAACGATTGTTAGGAGATCCCTATTATCAAAGATTAAGCAATATACAAGCAGTAAACAAAAGTTAAAAATGTCAGGATTTATCACCAGCGCTGGACCCCAGAATTTTGTTAAGGTCTATTTAACAGTAAAGTATATGCTGTAGTAGCGGATAATCTTTCTGACCACATCACCACTAAGGGCTTAAGAAAAGTCGTAAAATATCTGGAAAATTAACACTTGAGGGTAGCGATGCCGGAGGTTGTAAATGATATGTTAAGGCCGAAAGATTTATTGCTAGGCTGTGATTATTGCTAGACTGGGACTATTGCTAGGCTGTGATTATTGCTAGGCTGTGATTATTGCTAGACTGTGATTATTGCTAGACTGTGATTATTGCTAGACTGTGATTATTGCTAGGCTGTGATTATTGCTAGGCTGTAATTATTGCTAGGCTGTAATTATTGCTAGGCTGTGATTATTGCAACCCTCGGAGCATGACAGCTGACTAGCACTGGCTACAGAGGTGACAAATAATGATGAATCCCATGAAACACTCGCTGAATAAAACAGGGTTAAGGATAAGTGAAGAACAGGTTCACAACCTGTGGGAGTGCGATTCTATGGGAATTAATGTACATAAGAGGGATCCACATAACAAGCCGATCTAGAAGCAGTATCTTAATACTGCAAAATATGACAAGAGTCAGTAATGAATAACACTACCGCATACCTTACGGTCAACTTCAAGTAAATAACACACATAACTCACACGGAGGAGAATGTAACTTATGACGACGTTTCGGTCTGACTCGGATCATTAACTAGTCACACAGAAGCACGAAGGGAAGGAGACAGTATGTGTATGACAGGGGATCCCCGACAACAAGGAAGCCAGCCAAAATTCCGAGACGCCTTAGTCGACTTGGCCATCAGTACTTCAAACATCAGGTGCCCAGTACCACTGGACATGATGGATGTAACGGCGACTGTAGTGTTGGCTTCTTCAAGTAATTTGGCGACGTTCAGAGCAACTTGATTGTTGGGAATGATTATGACTGTTTAAAGTGGTGTTAGTGCGTTGTGAATTGATGATTTGGAGGCCTCTTTTTTCTACAATTATTGATGAAAAGTGAAGGAAATTGTAGTTCAGTGAAGGTCTGGTGTACTCGTCAAGAAGTTTCTTGATGAAGAGTGTACATACACTCAACCACCACTGAGCTACAATTTCCTTCCTTTCTCATTAAAGACTACAAAAAAGAGCCCTCTAGATCATCAATTCACCACTCACTAACACCACTGTAAACAGTCATAATCCTTCCCAACAACCAAGTTGCTTGAATGTATCCAAAGTACTTGCACAAGCCAACACTAGAGTCATATATATATATATATATATATATATATATATATATATAATATATATATATATATATATATATATATATATATATATATATATATATATATATATATATATATATATATATATATAAAACACACACACTGTCCTTGTAAAGACTGTAACGGTTTGACGAAGATCTTGAAGAGCGAAATGTTGCCACAGTAAAGTGTCACATTAGTCGCCTCTGTGTCCATTTACTTAATTCCAAAAGTGCCTGAAAACAGCCATCTACAAATCGAAAACTGCCATCAGTGCCTCAAAAACTGCCATCAGTGCCCCAATAATACTGCCATCAATGCTTCAAAAAACTGCCAACAATGGCTCAAAAAACTGTCATGGTGCCTCAAAAAACTGCCATGTCTCAAAAAACTGCCATCAATGCTTGAAAAATTTGCCATCAGTACCTCAAAAATGTGCACCTCAAGAAATTGCCAACATTTCCTCTCCCCCCAAAAAAAAAGGCCTTGCAAAACAGCAACTGTAATCTTAAAAGACACGATAACAGCGATTAAAAAAAATTCTTTCAATTCCTTAGAAAACTTGGAAGAGTGATTAAAGTATTAAGATCACGTGAATCTTAATTGATTTTTACAACTGGTAAAATGCTATAATTTTTACAACTGGTAAAATGCTATAATTCTTACAACTGGTAAAATACTATAATTGCTGAACGATGATCTAGAACTACTAAATTGCACGCCAGAAATTGATGAGAGTAATTCAGTAACTGAATCAGGTCTTTAAAATACCTGAAGACGTTGCAAAACCGTGGCTCGGTTAGTAGCGCACTCAGCTCACATACTGAGGGTCCGTGATTCGATCCCCGGCAAGGGTGGAAGCTTTGGGTATGTTTCCTTACATCTGCTGCTCCTATTCACCCAACAGTAAGTAGGTACCTGGGTATTAGTCGACTGTTGTGGGTGGCAGTGTACCTTAGATGGGGATGGGCTTTGAAATGAGTTGACAGTGCCTTCGTCTGTTGCACGTCCCTCCTCTGATGCCAGTATATAAGCGCCAATCTTCGTGCCTGTGTTTCAGACTCTTCAAGACTACGGTTCTCTTCACCAACTCCGAGACTGAGGGACTGATTACCTTGACTTTTGCATATAGTTCTACAGTCTTCCCATTTTGTCTTTGAATTTGTACTGATAAAGCAACTGGATGGCGAAACGTCTACAAATTAAGACCCAGATGTCATACATGTGTTTGATTCTTTAAGGCAACTTTTAACCAGTGAAAAAAAAAGAGCTTTATTTTGAAAACGTTTCCCTCTACGTAGAAAGGAAGGTTGTCCCAGTCAAAGCCTGCGAGTGTTTCATCTTTACTACTGTCGGCAGTACAGCGTATGTATTCACTTTAAGTTACCTGCAAAGAGATATTAACAAGCTAGCAAGAGAGGTTCCAGAGGTGCTGACAAGTCATTAGAATACTTCCAGCCAACCTTCAGAATAAATGTTTATCGTTCAGAGGAAGCTGAAGTTGCCAGCCACAGCATCAAGCCTTAATTTTGGAATGTTATTTTGGGTAAAAAACTGTTCTTTACAAGAGGAGGAGGAGAAGATGGCAGAGAAGAACACAAAGAAGGTTCTGAGCGTGAAGCAAATAATTAGAACAAATTAAAATGCACAGATAAGCCTGGATAAAAATTAGGGGGAAAAAATCGAGAGATGACAGGGAAAGAGAAGATTTTTTAACACCCCGGCTGCCTCCCACCGAGTAGGATTACCCGGAAAAAAAAAAAAATCACCATCACTCACTCCATCACACGACAGCAACAAGGTGATTACGATTCTAGTCAAGTTAGAGAACTCTACCTTATAAAGTTTGTACAGTTGTAATGATTTGTACACTTTGTAATACCTTCCAACCTAGTAAAACCTTACACCTCTGTTAAACCTTACGCCCCTGTAAATCTTGCACCTCTGTAAATCTACGTAATCAATAGTGCTTTGTACCTTTGCAAAAATGTGTACGCCATGGAAGCACATAATGACTCATAAGGATTTAGTGCTTTATTTGAACATAATTCTTTATACCACAGGGTATGGTACCCGCTCCAGTACCACAGGGAACGGTAATCTCCTCTAACAAAGGGTACACAGTACCCGCTCCAGTACCACAGGGAACGGTAATCTCCTCACTAACACAGGGTACACAGTACCCGCTCCAGTACCACAGGGAACGGTAATCTCCTCTCTAACAAAGGGTACACAGTACCCGCTCCAGTACCACAGGGAACGGTAATCTCCTCACTAACACAGGGTACACAGTACTCGCTCCAGTACCACAGGGAACGGTAATCTCCTCACTACCACAGATTACACAGTACTCGCTCCAGTACCACAGTGAACGGTAATCTCCTTACTACCACAGGGTACACAGTACTCGCTCCAGTACCACAAGGAACGGTAATCTCCTCACTAACACAGGGTACACAGTACTCGCTCCAGTACCACAGTGAACGGTAATCTCCTCACTAACACAGGGTACACAGTACTCGCTCCAGTACCACAGTGAACGGTAATCTCCTCACTAACACAGGGTACACAGTACTCGCTCCAGTACCACAGGGAACGGTAATCTCCTCACTAACACAGGGTACACAGTACTCGCTCCAGTACCACAGTGAACGGTAATCTCCTCACTAACACAGGGTACACAGTACTCGCTCCAGTACCAAAAGGAACGGTAATCTCCTCACTAACACAGGGTACACAGTACTCGCTCCAGTACCACAAGGAACGGTAATCTCCTCACTAACACAGGGTACACAGTACCAGCTCCAGTACCACAGTGAACGGTAATCTCCTCACTAACACAGGGTACACAGTACTCGCTCCAGTACCACAAGGAACGGTAATCTCCTCACTAACACAGGGTACACAGTACCAGCTCCAGTACCACAGTGAACGGTAATCTCCTCACTAACACAGGGTACACAGTACCAGCTCCAGTACCACAGGGAACAGTAATCTCCTCACTAACACAGGGTACACAGTACTCGCTCCAGTACCACAAGGAACGGTAATCTCCTCACTAACACAGGGTACACAGTACACGCTCCAGTACCACAGGGAACGGTAATCTCACTACCACAGGGTACACAATACCCGCTCCAGTACTATCTCCCATCTTCATATCCGTCACGGACAAAAACAAAAAGAAGAGCAGCATACACTATGTCTTAGCAGCAGACATCTCAATAATGTGTAGGTCATCGCACCATCATCCTATGTAAACACAAATCCTCCATCGGATCGCAGAGAACATCTGGAACCGAATAAGAAGAGTCGATATAACTATTCCCGATGGAAGAAGGGAAATACAAGAGACCTGGGAGTAATCATGATCAGGTATTCTGCTCTTGAAAAGTCGCGTTGAGGAGCTACCAGAGCTGCGTGACAGAAACACTGAATAACTAACTCCCTGTGAACAAAACGTGTCACTGCAATTATGCATCAGAGGTGTTTGTGATCTTTCGATCGGAGTATGCATGCTGTAGTTTGGAATGCGTATTGTGTGGACTGAAATATGTACTCTGGTCATGAATCTATACTTTATTGACTGGAATATGTAGTCTCTGGTCTGATATATGTAGTTTATGGGCTGGAACATGTACTCTCTGGTCTGATATATGTAGTTTATGGGCTGGAATATGTACTCACTAGTCTATAATCTTCATTCTCTGGACAGGAATATGTATTCATTGGAATGGATTGTGGACTCACTGGTCTGGAATATAAACTCTTTGGTTAGGATTGCGTACTCTATTTACTGGAACGTGTACTCCATGAAGTGGAATATTGCTCAATAGTCGGTACTAAGAGCTCCATTCAAACACCAGAGAACATTCACTGCTAATATCGACTCAGTCATCAAGAGGTTTCAACCAGCCCGTCACACGAGTGTGAGATAGACTCAAGAGATCGTAATAACACGATTACAAACAAACCAGGGTATGGGTGGGGTTAGAACCCATGGCGAGTGAGTCGTAGAACTCCAGGCCAGTGCGTAAGCCACTGTACCAGCTGGCAACAATAAGAATTCATTCATTCTTGGATAAATCTTATCCAGGCCAGTGGCTTACGTACTGGCCTGGAGTTCTACGACTCGCGCGCCATGAGTTCTAACACCACCCCGTACCCTGGTTTAGTGTGAAGTAGGATTGCTGATCTCTCCTTCCCATCACTTGAACAAGCAACACGACAGGTAAATCTTACAAACCTCTACTTACACTCAGTGTACACATAGTTACACCTACCAGTGTACTTCCTAATCATTCTTCTTCCTGTTTTATTTCTGTTAAAAGACAGTGATCAAGGTCTACACTGCCCTGGTCTGAGACCGGGCCGTGTAGACCATTACCATAACTATTAACTAACACATTTAACAGATATATTTAATAGGTTAACAGATACAATTAACATATTATGAGACATCAAAGTTATTAGTTCTTTCTCTAGACAACAGACGAGAAAGTTCTCATAATTTATATTAGAAAGATTCTACAGGGGCTGGTTCCACATGTGTTGGTTGACTTGATGCCGGTTAAGAGTTCTTGATTCAAGGAACTGGAACCACCCTCCCATTCTCTGGATCATTGCCTCCCATTCCCTATGCTGCAATAAGACTCCTACGATTTTAGCGCTACATGTAAATAATAATAATGATAATGAACTCATAATAATAATAACAATAATAATAATAATGATAATAATAATAATAATAATAAAAATAATAATAATAATAATTATAATAATAATAATTATAATAATAATAATAATAATAATAATAATAATAATAATAATAATAATAATAATAATAATAATAATAATAATAATAATAATAATAATGAAATAATAATAGTAACAATAATAATAAAAATAAGAATAATAATAATATTGAAATAATAATAACAATAATAATAATAATAATAATAATAATAATAATAATAATAAAGTAGCTCTGACATAATCATTTTAAAGACCGGAAGGCACAGTGTTATATGTACAATCATGATAGTTGCAATAAATGTTCTGCAACTCAATCAACATTAGGAGTTGCCTTAATAAACACCATCTGTGGTGTCTCTTCACACCAGTCTGTGGTGTCCTCGTCACACCAGTCTGTGTGTTCTCTTTCACACCAGTCTGTGGTGTCCTCGTTCACACCAGTCTGTGGTGTCCTCGCTCACACCAGTCTGTGGTGTCCTCGTTCACACCAGTCTGTGGTGTCCTCGTTCACACCAGTCTGTGGTGTCCTCGTTCACACCAGTCTGTGGTGTCCTCGTTCACACCAGTCTGTGGTGTCTCTCACACCAGTCTGTGGTGTCCTCGTTCACACCAGTCTGTGGTGTCCCCGTTCACACCAGTCTGTGGTGTCCTCGTTCACACCAGTCATGTGGTGTCCTCGTTCACACCAGTCTGTGGTGTCCTCGTTCACACCAGTCTGTGGTGTCCTCGTTCACACCAGTCTGTGGTGTCCCGTTCACACCAGTCTGTGGTGTCCTCGTCACACCAGTCTGTGGTGTCTCGTTCACACCAGTTTGTGGTGTCCTCGTTCACACCAGTCTGTGGTGTCCTCGTTCACACCAGTCTGTGGTGTCCTCGTTCACACCAGTCTGTGGTGTCCTCGCTCACACCAGTCTGTGGTGTACTCGTTCACACCAGTCTGTGGTGTCCTCGTTCACACCAGTCTGTGGTGTCCCCGTTCACACCAGTCTGTGGTGTCCTCGCTCACACCAGTCTGTGGTGTCCTCGTTCACACCAGTCTGTGGTGTCCTCGTTCACACCAGTCTGTGGTGTCCCCGTTCACACCAGTCTGTGGTGTCCTCGCTCACACCAGTCTGTGGTGTACTCGTTCACACCAGTTTGTGGTGTCCTCGTTCACACCAGTCTGTGGTGTCCTCGTTCACACCAGTCTGTGGTGTCCTCGTTCACACCAGTCTGTGGTGTCCTCGTTCACACCAGTCTGTGGTGTCCTCGTTCACACCAGTCTGTGGTGTCCTCGCTCACACCAGTCTGTGGTGTCCTCGTTCACACCAGTTTGTGGTGTCCTCGCTCACACCAGTCTGTGGTGTCCTCGTTCACACCAGTCTGTGGTGTCCTCGTTCACACCAGTCTGTGGTGTCCTCGCTCACACCAGCCTGTGGTGTCCTCGATCACACCAGCCTGTGGTGTCCTCGCTCACACCAGTCTGTGGTGTCCTCGCTCACACCAGTCTGTGGTGTCCTCGTTCACACCAGTCTGTGGTGTCCTCGTCACACCAGTCTGTGGTGTCCTCGTCACACCAGCCTGTGGTGTCCTCGTTCACACCAGTCTGTGGTGTCCTCGCTCACACCAGTCTGTGGTGTCCTCGGTCACACCAGCCTGTGGTGTCCTCGTTCACACCAGTCTGTGGTGTCCTCGCTCACACCAGTCTGTGGTGTCCTCGTTCACACCAGTCTGTGGTGTCCTCGGTCACACCAGTCTGTGGTGTCCTCGTTCACACCAGTCTGTGGTGTCCTCGCTCACACCAGTCTGTGGTGTCCTCGCTCACACCAGTCTGTGGTGTCCTCGTTCACACCAGTCTGTGGTGTCCTCGCTCACACCAGCCTGTGGTGTCCTCGCTCACACCAGTCTGTGGTGTCCTCGTTCACACCAGTCTGTGGTGTCCTCGCTCCCACCAGTCTGTGGTGTCCTCGTTCACAACAGTCTGTGGTGTCCTCGTTCACACCAGTCTGTGGTGTCCTCGTTCACACCAGTCTGTGGTGTCCTCGTTCACACAAGTCTGTGGTGTCCTCGTTCACACCAGTCTGTGGTGTCATCGTTCACACCAGCCTGTGGTGTCCTCGTTCACACCAGTCTGTGGTGTCCTCGTTCACACCAGTCTGTGGTGTCCTCGTTCACACCAGTCTGTGGTGTTCTCGTTCACACCAGCCTGTGGTGTCCTCGGTCACCCAGCCTGTGGTGTCCTCGCTCACACCAGCCTGTGGTGTTTTCGCTCACTCAGCCTGTGGTGTCCTCGATCAAACAGCGTGAGGTGTCCTCGCTCACCCAGCCTGTGGTGTCCTCGGTCACCCTGCCTGTGGTGTCTTCGGCCACCCAGCCTGTGTCCTCGTTCACACCAGCCTGTGGTGTCCCCGCTCACCCAGCCTGTGGTGTCCTCGGTGACCCAGCCTGTGGTGTCCTCGGTGACCCAGCCTGTGGTGTCCTCGGTGACCCAGCCTGTGGTGTCATCGGTGTCCCAGCCTGTGGTGTCCTCGGTGACCCAGCCTGTGGTGTCCTCTCTCCCACCAGCCTGTGGTGTCCTCGGTCACCCAACCTGTGGTGTCCTCGGTCACCCAGCCTGTGGTGTCTTCTCTCCCACCAGCCTGTGGTGTCCTCACTCCCACCAGCCTGTGGTGTCCTCGCTCGCACCAGCTTGTGGTGTCCTCGCTCACCCAGCCTGTGGAGTCTCGCTCACCCAGCCTGTGGCGTCCTCGCTCACCCAGCCTGTGGTGTCTTCTCTCACCCAGCCTGTGGTGTCTCGGTCACCCAGCCTGTGGTGTCTCGGTCACCCAGCCTGTGGTGTCGTCGGTCACCCAGCCTGTGGTGTCTCGCTTATCCAGCCTGTGGTGTCTCGCTCACCCAGCCTGTGGTGTCTCGCTCACCCAGCCTGTCGTGTCTCGCTCACCCAGCCTGTCGTGTCTCGCTCACCCAGCCTGTCATGTCTCGCTCACCCAGCCTGTGGTGTCTCGCTCACCCAGCCTGTGGTGTCATTTATAAACACAGTCTGCTAAGGAAATGGACAAGAACAACTAATATGAAATTTATTTTGGCTACGATTTCCTGGGCAGGAGTTTTATGAAGCCAGTGTCATAATGTTCTTAATCTTACCAAATACTGTTCAAAAAGAGTTTGTGTTGATATGGTCCAGGAGACCGGGTTTAGTGCAGGAGGTAAGGGTCAAAATATTGCTCTTCACCACTAAAGTACTAAAGCTGATGTGATTTGGGAACCGGACATTCTCTCAACCATTTTGGATATGAAGTCACCCAGAAATTGCCTGGTCACAGGCCGGGCCTCGGGGGCATTAATTCCCGAAACTCTCTCCAGGTACTGAAGGTCAAAGTATCTTATAAACATGAAATCATCTACCTTTGTTGCTTCCTTTATATGATAACAGAGTAGTTATAATTAAAGGTGGAAAATAACGATATTCGTTCGAAATTAGTATATTTATATAATGAATTCTATTAAAATTTATTTATGATTACCTGTGCATATTTCTTAATTCTTTCTTCCTTGTTATTCCAGGTACGCTGCTCTCAGTACAGTATCTGTGGTCGACATAAGCTTTCATTATGGTTAACAAATTTGAACTGAAAATCCAAAATGTGAACAAAATCTAGTGACAAATTGGACTGTGTTTTGTGTCAGGAGGAAACTTGAAAATCCCTGCAGTGTCCTGAGGACACAGCGTCCAAAGTATCAGGCTATCATAGCTTGGCAGAGAGACTGATAAAATTCCATAAACTAAATGATCTGCCATTGGCCATTAATATTGACAGATTGTATGACGGAAATGGTATACAAAGCACATTAGAAAACAAAGCAAAATGAGATAAAGTCATATGTCATCAAATTAAACACTTCTAAGATTAAAAGGGCAAAAGAGGGGAAAACTGTCCTTTATTCCAAAAAAAATCACAAGGCAGAGTGATCAGTCTGCACACAATGATGCATCGACATAAAAGAACATATATTTCTTCTGTGAGACAAAGTCTGCAGATCCTTTACATGTTGCTTCTATATTTGGTTTAGATAGGAGGGTGAGGATATAAGTCCTAGAATTTCATAACGAGAAGTTACTGACAAAGCTGAGTGGTGCAGAAATGGTGACCATTGATAACGTTTATCATGCAGGATGCTTAATTAAGTGAACTGTACAACAGAGCAGCAAAAGTAACATGGCCAAAGCCTGATAAAAATCCAAGTCAGATGAACCATGGAATTACATTTGCTGGACTCGTCTCATATATTGGAGAAGTCCATGCCAATGATGAGGTTGCTCCAGTTTTTAAATTGACTGAACTTGTCAGTTTAAAAACTGGTGCAAGACTTCAACAAATGGAAATTGATGCAAATGTTCAAAGAATAAGACAGAAAATTCAGATTCTTTTTCAATTTCCTGATCAGCCAGAGCAGAAACAGATGTGATATCCTTCTCGCGTTGGATAAAGATGATGAATTAGACACATGTGCAACATCTGGGTATCTATTTTGTAGACGTTTCGCCATCCAAGGGCTTTATCAGTCCATTATATGGACATAAACTGAAGACTGATAACCTTTTCTTCTGTCTTCTGTATATATAAAGAAAACAGAAGAAGACGAGGTAATCAGTCCCACAGCCTAGAAGCAAGTGATGAGCACCATAGCTTGAAGAATCTGGAGCACAGGAGGAAGACGGGCGCTTATATCTCGTGGGCTGCACATGATGCTTCTCAAAAGCCTGAGCAGAATCTTACTCCAGCAATATAATCACAGCTTCCATTGTTTCTTTATGATTCCAAATCTCCATCAATGATTCGTTATGCAATGTCATCAAATATGCTGTCATTACAGTGCCTAATCCTGGACAGGTACCTATCATTACCCTAGATCAGTCAGTGTTTCACTTATCCAAATAAATTCATTGGATTTATCCTGAATCTTATATAGAGGATAAATATGCAATCTTACTAGGTGGATTACATTTAGAGATGACTGCTCTAAGGATTGTGAGTGACTGGCTTGAGGACTGAGGTTGAACAGAAGTTCAACCACAGTAACTTCACGAACTGCAGAGTCCTCCTTTAAGGTAACACTTGTGACCAGAACACGATATCCACACCAGACCACAGTTTGTGCACTTGGTATTCTCTTACGGAAAAGATACCAAGACTACATGTCAAGCATGAATGAGGACGACCAACATCAGTCATTCACTGATTGGTGCAACTTGAGGAATGATCAACGTCCCTAGTTCCACATCCGGTATATTGCTAAGCATCTGGAATTGCTGGTCCTTTGCTGCATATAGTCTTAAGAAGAAGAGAACTTTACACTGTTCTTGGACAGGCGTGTCCTCCATCCTTTTTTGTACAGGTTGAAGAATTAGACACATATGCGACGACTGAGTACCTTTATTTATAGAGATACACAGGTGGTAAGATGAGAACCACTCAAGAGACTGATCTATTTCAATGTCTTAAGGTACAAACTTAAATCACCTAATGCTGCACTAGACCATGATGTTATCATACTCGATGGAGAAACAGCTGTGAAACTGACAAACTATTGTTCTGCACCCTAGTATCAAATGTACTAACAATCCGTACAGTGCTAACAGGCTCACATACTGTAAACATGAGGAAGCAAACAGTCGAATGATGGTACATTGTGCTAACTTCCCTTAGCTAAATTTAAGAAAATGATTATCCGCTCAGCTGATGGAGCTGTTGTGGTTGTCGCTGTTTCAACCATGACCTCATACAACATTCATCAATTATGAGAGTCTTTTGAAGTTGGTAACGTGTTTCAGTATATTGCAAGTCACTATATTATGGCCTCAGTAGATCGAGAGAAGCTAAGGGTTCAATCAGTGTTCCACAGCCTCACAGGATGTGACACTGTGTCATCATTCTGCAACCATGGTAAGAAATCTTTTTGGGAAATATAAAAGATGTGCCAAGAAGTCACCGCAACATTGCTACAGTTACACGACTCGCCTGGAAAAAACTGCAGAAAGACAAATGCTGTCATAAGAAGATTTGTTGTGTTTTGGTACGACAGAACCAGCAACCTTGCTGAAGTTGATGAGGCTCATCGTGAGATATTAAGAAATCTCGCTTTGTCGAAGACCTTCCTCCATCAACAGACACTTTTCTCAGCACATTTATCGAGCAGTCTTCCAAGATGGATTTTGCTGGGGTCAGTTATCAAGAGCCAGACAAAACCCATCATCTTCTGCTGAATGGGGTTAGACCAACCTTACAAAATGGGTCCGACAGTGGACAACCTCGCCTCAGGCAAGTGAGACATCCCTAGCGCAACACAGATATTGTTGAAAACAAAGGTGTTCAACAAGCCGTTGCAAATGCAAACGAGCAGGTCTTGATTGCACGACACTGTTACTGTGATGGGACTTGTGATGTGGAGTGGTACTTTTACTGGATAGGCCAAAATCTGTGTAATATGACTTACGATATCGTAACAACACGATTGCAAACAAATCAGAAGACGGGAGTTGGCCTAGTGGTTAACACACTGACCTGTGAGTTTTAAGACTCACTCGTCATGGGTTCAAGCCCCACCCGTTCCCTGGTTTGTGTATTATATTTATAAAATCTTGTGATTCGTTCTGATTGTATACCAATATACATTACTCAGCTTAGCAAACCTGGGCGAGACAACCTTACGACGACATCTCGGTCCGACATGGACCATTTACAGTGTGACTTTGTAAATGGCCCAAGTCGGACCGAAACGTGTCATGAGCTTCTCTCTATGTGTGGGTTGTTGTGTATTGTTCCAGTCACGGTATTGTGCCTTTTTGTTCCTTTTTAGTGTATAATGTGGACCATAATATGACCTGTTCTAAGAGCGTATGAATCCAATTTCAATAATGAGTTTAGCGTATATATAAACTTCAATTTTAAATCTAGATGGTAAGTTTATCTGGCTTCCTATTCTTTAAATTCCTAGTGGGCAACCATGCAATCAATATAAGTACTACAAACATTCAGTGCAGATGTATTAATTTCGACAAGCAAATTATACTACAATAAATATTGAACATGGCTGCAATAACAACTAAACATTATTCCCACATTGTTCCAAATTGTTTCATTAGACTTCTTGACCATCAAAACCATGTTGTACATATATTTACTATCTCGATATGATTAATGTTGGTGGAGATATTCTTCAAAATGTCCTCTCCATTAACGGCCAATTCAAAATGGCCGCTACAGGTACCACAGGGTATTTTGGCAGTGGCTCCATATCAGAATTTCCTCATAATGCAGGTAATTTTACACTAAGTTTCATGCTCTTATAAAAAGTGCACACTTTTGCTGCTTTGATCTCCAGTGCTAGTTAGGGAGCGGACAGCAGGGGTGCTGAACTCAAGGACCGTCACTCTGGCTACATTTCCAAGTAATATTATTCACTCTGAATAAAAGGCCTTACACAGTGATCAAAGAAAAGTGAGAAACTCCTTGAGACAGAAAATTGGATTACAGGTATAAGAGATCTGTGTGTTTTGGCCTGAGAGAAGCCTTGTCATCTCCTGAAGATGCTCTCTGACTGACGCCCAAATACACACCTCGTTATTACCTGTGTTTCAATTTTCTGTATAAGTGTTGTCTTACTTTTCAAAATATGTGTGAATGATTACCTAGCTACGAAGACACTCACACTCCAGAGTCACTGCTCACATACACTCACACTCCAGAGTCACTGCTCACCTACACTCACACTTCAGAGTCACTGCTCACCTACACTCACACTCAGAGTCACTGCTCACCTACACTCACACTTCAGAGTCACTGCTCACCTACACTCACACTTCAGAGTCACTGCTCACCTACACTCACACTCCAGAGTCACTGCTCACCTACACTCACACTCCAGAGTCACTGCTCACCTACACTCACACTTCAGAGTCACTGCTCACCTACACTCACACTTCAGAGTCACTGCTCACCTACACTCACTCCAGAGTCACTGCTCACCTACACTCACTCCAGAGTCACTGCTCACCTACACTCACACTCCAGAGTCACTGCTCACCTACACTCACACTTCAGAGTCACTGCTCACCTACCTCACACTCAAGTCACTACTCACCTACACTCACTTCAAGTCACTGCTCACCTACACTCACACTCCAGAGTCACTCTCACCTACACTCACACTTCAGAGTCACTGCTCACCTACACTCACACTTCCAGAGTCACTGCTCACCTACACTCACACTTCAGAGTCACTGCTCACCTACACACACTTCAGAGTCACTGCTCACCTACACTCACACTCCAGAGTCACTACTCACCTACACCACACTCCAGAGTCACTACTCACCTACACTCACACTTCAAGGCACGTCACTACACCTCAGTCCTATCACTCACACTTCAGAGTCACTGCTCACCTACACTCACACTTCAGAGTACTGCTCACCTACACTCACACTCCAGATCACTGCTCACCCACACCACTCCAGAGTCACTACTCACCTACCTCACCTCAGAGTCACTACTCACCTACACTCCCAGAGTCACTGCTCACCTACACTCACACTCCAGAGTCACTACTCACCTACACTCACACTCCAGAGTCACTGCTCACCTACACTCACACTCCAGAGTCACTACTCACCTACACACTCCACTCCAGAGTCACTACTCACCTACACTCACACTCCAAGTCCTACTCACTTACACTCACCTCCAGAGTCACTACTCACCTACACTCACACTCAGAGTTGCTCTCACTACATGTGTTTACATCCATGGACCAAAGGTGCCACAGTACTCCTAGATAACCAAAGGTACCACAGTATTCGTAGATGACCAAAGGTGCCACTATACCCGTATGTGACCAAAGGTGCCACAATACTCGTAGATGAAAAAATTGGCCATAATAATCGTAGATGACCAAAGGTGCCACAATACTTGTAGATGACTAAATGTGCCACAATACCCATAGATGACCAAAGGTGCCCCAATACCCATAAATATCCAAAGGTGCCACAATACCCGAAGATGACCAAAGGTGCCACAATACTCGTAGATAACCAAAGGTGCCACAATGCCCGTAGATGACCAAAGGCGAAACAATACTAGTTGATGACCAAATGTGCCTCAATACCCGTAGATGACCAAAGGTATCACAATATTCGTAGATGACCAAATGTGCCACAATACTCGTAGTTGACCAAAGGTACCAAATACTCGTGGTTGACCAAATGTGCCACAATACTCGTAGATGACCAAACGTGCCATAATACCCGTAGATGACCAAATGTGCCACAATACTCGTTGATGACCAAAGGTGCCACAATACCCGTACATGATCATAGGTGCCACAATACCCATAGATGACCAAAGGTGCCACAATACCCGTAGATGACCAAAGGTGCTATAATACCAGTAGATGACCAAACGTGCCACGATACTCGTTGATGATCAAAGGCGCCACAATACACGTAGACGACGAAAGGTGCCACAATACCCGTAGATGATCAAAGGTGCCACAATATCCATAGATGACCAAAGGTGGCACAATACCCATAGATGACCAAAGGTGGCACAATACTCGTAGATGACAAAAGGTACTACAATACCTGTAGATGACCAAAGGTGCCACAATACTCGTAGACGACCAAAGGTGCCACAATACTCGTAGACGACCAAAGGTGCCACAATACAAGTAGATGATCATTGGTGCCACAATAATCTTTGATGACCAAAGGTGCTACAATACCCTTGGATGATCAAAGTTCCTACAATACTTGTAGATAACAAAAGGTCCCACAATGCCAGTAGATGACCAAAGGTGCCACAATACCCGTAGATGACCAAGGTGCCACAGTACCCGTAGATGACGTGCCACAATACCCCTGGATGACCAAACGTGCCACAATACCGGTAGATGACCAGAGGTGTCACAATACCCCTAGAGGACCAAAGGTGCCACAATAATCCTGGATGACAAAGGGTGCCAGAGTGAATTATTCATGGCTGGCAGACACTGACGTGTGGCGCCCTCGTATTTTCTAGGCACCTCGGGAAATATTATGGGGATTACGACGAAAGATACGACCCGAGCGCAGTGTCGTAAAGTTGGCACTATGGCAGCACCGTGACGACAGCATAGTAGCAGCTTAGTACCGTGATAGCAGTATAGCAGCAGCTTAGCACCGTGACAACAGTATAGCAGCAGCCTAGCACCGTGACAACAGTATAACAGCAGCATAGCACCGTGACAACAGCACCGTGACAACAGCACAGCAGCAGCACAGCATCGTGACAACAGCACAGCAGCAGCACAGCACCGTGACAACAGCACAGCAGCAACACAGCACCGTGACAACAGCACAGCAGCAGCACAGCATCGTGACAACAGCACAGCAGCAGCACAGCACCGTGACAACAGCACAGCAGCGTGGCTGCACACTAACATCAGCGTGGCAGGAGGGGCGACAGTCAGGTACAGTATTTACGGCCGCCGCTGCTACCACCATCAGAGGCAAGACACAGTGACCACATAACCGTGAACACTGTGATGAACCCTGAACACTGATGAACGCTGTGATGAACACTGAACACTGATGAACCCTGTGATGAACACTGAACACTGTGATGAACACTGAACACTGTGATGAACACTGTTATACCTTCCACACACTCCGCTCAATATTGATTCAAAAATACCTGATGGTGGATCATTTGCTCAAAATTCTCTAAAACCAAGATAACTCCTTAAGCTTGAATACATAAGAGCTAATACGTAAAATACAGAGTGCAATATATGCCTTAATAACATCCACACTCACGTCTGTCTCCACTAAGCCAACACTAAATTAACTTCTCCTCTATCTCAATACACCAGCATTTTTGCATATGAATAAATGTGGAAGTTAGGCCAGAAATTCCATCAGAGATTAATATATACATATATATATATATATATATATATATATATATAT
The DNA here is from genome assembly GCA_009830355.1 of Cherax destructor. Classification (NCBI taxonomy): domain Eukaryota; kingdom Metazoa; phylum Arthropoda; class Malacostraca; order Decapoda; family Parastacidae; genus Cherax; species Cherax destructor. Next base: position 98,854 of record WNWK01002490.1, on the reverse strand, counting down.
ATATATATATAAAATATATATATATATATATATATATATATATATATATTATTTATTAACACATCGGCCGATTCCCACCAAGGCAGGTTGGCCCGAAAAGAAAAACTTTCATCATCATTCACTCCATCACTGTCTTGCCAGAGGGGTGCTTTACACTACAGTTATAAAACTGCAACATTAACACCCCTCCTTCAGAGTGCATACATTGTACTTCCCATCTCCAGGACTCAAGTCCGGCCTGCCGGTTTCCCTGAATCCCTTCATAAATGTTACTTTGCTCACACTCCAAAAGCACGTCAAGTATTAAAAACCATTTGTCTCCATTCATTCCTATCAAATACGCTCACACATACTTGCTGGAAGTCCAAGCCCCTCGCACACAAAACTTCCTTTACCCCCTCCCTCCAACCTTTAATAGGCCGACCCCTACCCCGCCTTCGTTCCACTACAGATTTATACACTCTCGAAGTTATTCTGTCTCGTTCCATTCTCTCTACATGTCCGAACCATCTCAACAACCCCTCCTCAGCTCTCTGGATAATAGTTTTGGTAATCCCGCACCTCCTCCTAATTTCCAAACTCCGAATTCTCTGCATTATATTCACACCACACATTGACCTCAGACATGACATCTCCACTGCCTCCAGCCTTCTCCTCGTTGCAACATTCATCACCCATGCTTCACACCCATATAAGAGTGTTTGTATAACTATACTCTCATACATTCCCTTCTTTACTTCCATGGACAAAGTTCTTTGTCTCCACAGACTCCGAAGTGCTCCACTCACCCTTTTCCCTCATCAATTCTATGATTCACCTCATCCTTCATAGACCCATCTGCTGACATGTCCACTCCCAAATATCTGAATACATTCACCTCCTCCATACTCTCTCCCTCCAATCTGATATCCAATCTTTCGTCACCTAATCTTTTTGTTATCCACATCACCTTACTCTTTCCTATATTCACTTTCAATTTTCTTCTTTTACACACCCTACCAAATTCATCCACCAACCTCTGCAACTTCTCTTCAGAATCTCCCAAAAGCACAGTGTCATCAGCAAAAAGCAACTGTGACAACTCCCACTTTGTATTTAATTCTTTATCTTTTAACCCCACACTTCTTGCCAAGACCCTCGCATTCACTTCACTTACAACCCCATCTATAAATATATTGAACAACCACGGTGACATCACACATCCTTGTCTAAGGCCCACTTTTACTAGGAAATAGTCCCCTTCCCTCCTACACACTCTAACTTGAGCCTCACTATCCTCATAAAAACTCTTCACTGCTTTCAGTAACCTACCTCCTATTCCATACACCTGCAACACCTGCCACATTGCCCCCCTATCCACCCTGTCATACGCCTTTTCCAAATCCATAAATGCCACAAAAACCTCTTTACCCTTATCCAAATACTGTTCACCTATATGTTTCACTGTAAACACGTGGTCTACACACCCCCTACCATTCCTAAAGCCCCCTTGTTCATCTGCTATCCTGCTTTCTGTCTTACTCTTAATTCTTTCAATAATAAATCTACCATACACTTTACCAGGTACACTCAACAGACTTATTCCCCTATGTGTGATATATATATATATATATATATATATATATATATATATATATATATATATATATATATATATATATAAAATATATATATATATATATTTATATATATATATATATATATAAAATATATATATATATATATATATATATATATATATATATATATATATATATATATATATATATATATAAATGCTCAAACAGTTAACTAAGGATAAAATTCGTTTTAAAGTTTGTGTTCTTATTTTGAAAGAGAAACTAATTTTGCTCTTGAAAGTTATAGCTTATTAAAAGGTACTAACAACTGTTTTCAACCCGGCTGTTCTTTACTTCCCAATAAATTTCAAATTAAAAAATAACTTCTCTTAGAAATGAGTATCTTGAATTACAACTGATACAACACCACAGAGCTGCTACAACTGATACAACACCACAGAGCTGCTACAACTGATACAACACCACGGAGCTGCTACAACTGATACAACACCACAGAGCTGCTACAACTGATACAACACCACAGAGCTGCTACAACTGATACAACACCACGGAGCTGCTACAACTGATACAACACCACGGAGCTGCTACAACTGATACAACACCACGGAGCTGCTACAACTGATACAACACCACAGAGCTGCTACAACTGATACAACACCACAGAGCTGCTACAACTGATACAACACCACAGAGCTGCTACAACTGATACAACACCACGGAGCTGCTACAACTGATACAGCAACAAGGAGATGCTACAACTGATACAGCAACAAGGAGATGCTACAACTGATACAGCAACAAGGAGATGCTACAACTGATACAGCAACAAGGAGACGCTACAACTGATACAACACCAGAGAGCTGCTACAACTGATACAGCAACAAGGAGACGCTACAACTGATACAACACCACAGAGCTGCTACAACTGATACAACACCACGGAGATGCTACAACTGATACAGCAACAAGGAGACGCTACAACTGATACAACACCACGGAGCTGCTACAACTGATACAGCAACAAGGAGATGCTACAACTGATACAGCAACAAGGAGATGCTACAACTGATACAGCAACAAGGAGACGCTACAACTGATTCAACACCACAGAGCTGCTACAACTGATACAACACCACGGAGCTGCTACAACTGATACAACACCACAGAGCTGCTACAACTGATACAACACCACGGAGCTGCTACAACTGATACAACACCACGGAGCTGCTACAACTGATACAACACCACAGAGCTGCTACAACTGATACAACACCACGGAGCTGCTACAACTGATACAACACCACAGAGCTGCTACAACTGATACAACACCACGGAGCTGCTACAACTGATACAACACCACGGAGCTGCTACAACTGATACAACACCACGGAGCTGCTACAACTGATACAACACTACGGAGCTGCTACAACTGATACAACACCACGGAGCTGCTACAACTGATACAACACCACAGAGCTGCTACAACTGATACAACACCACGGAGCTGCTACAACTGATACAACACCACAGAGCTGCTACAACTGATACAACACCACGGAGCTGCTACAACTGATACAACACCACAGAGCTGCTACAACTGATACAACACAACGGAGCTGCTACAACTGATACAACACCACGGAGCTGCTACAACTGATACAACACCACGGAGCTGCTACAACTGATACAACACCACAGAGCTGCTACAACTGATACAACACCACAGAGCTGCTACAACACCACGGAGCTGCTACAACTGATACAACACCACGGAGCTGCTACAACTGATACAACACCACGGAGCTGCTACAACTGATACAACACTACGGAGCTGCTACAACTGATACAACACCACGGAGCTGCTACAACTGATACAACACCACGGAGCTGCTACAACTGATACAACACCACGGAGCTGCTACAACTGATACAACACCACAGAGCTGCTACAACTGATACAACACAACAGAGCTGCTACAACTGATACAACACCACAGAGCTGCTACAACTGATACAACACAACAGAGCTGCTACAACTGATACAACACCAAGGAGCTGCTACAACTGATACAACAAAACAGAGCTGCTACAACTGATACAACACCACGGAGCTGCTACAACTGATACAACACCAAGGAGCTGCTACAACTGATACAACACCACAGAGCTGCTACAACTGATACAACACCACAGAGCTGCTACAACTGATACAACACCACAGAGCTGCTACAACTGATACAACACCACAGATCTGCTACAACTGATACAACACCAAGGAGCTGCTACAACTGATACAACACCACAGAGCTGCTACAACTGATACAACACCACAGAGCTGCTACAACTGATACAACACCACAGAGCTGCTACAACTGATACAACACCACAGAGCTGCTACAACTGATACAACACCACAGAGCTGCTACAACTGATACAACACCACAGAGCTGCTACAAGTAAACGGAGACAAAACTCTGTTTAGTAATGAACATTTACTTTCTTTTTTAACATTTTAGCTTTCTTTTATTTTTAATTTAGTATGTAATAATATTTATTAATCATAAGAAAGGTGTTTTATGTTCGATATTCTTGTAGAACTGATGATGGGGTGAGTTACTACGAAGGTGGTGATGGGGTGAGTTACTACGAAGGTGGTGATGGGGTGAGTTACTACGAAGGTGGTGATGGGGTGAGTTACTACGAAGGTGGTCGAAATTACATCTCTGGTGATCTCACAGCATTCTGGCTTCCGTCTCATCTTCCCCATTGGCATTATCCTATTCAATCACTGGGCCAGGTGTGGCCATCATTCAAACACGTCCCCATTGGCCAAGGTGTGCCATCATTCAAGGCTATCCCCGTGGGAGCAGGTGTGGGCATATTACACACGTCTTCACTGGGCCAAGCTGGCCACATTCTAGGCATTCCCGTGCAGACTGGCAGGTTTGTGGCTCAAAGCCATGCCTGGACATCATTCAGTGGTCAGTCAGTTGGCCTCTACTTCACTGGCCTCAAGTTCTCGCTCACTTCACTCATTATCAAGTTATCGTTATTCACCTGCTTACCACAGTTATCGTTACTTCACTCCCATTACAAGTTATCGTTATTTCAATTGCATTACCACAGTTATCGCTACTTCACTGCATTACACATATCGTTACTTCACGCATTACCACGTTATCGTTACTTCACTGCATTACCACAGTTATCGTTCACATTCCACAGATGTATCAGTTACCACAGTTAGTATCACGTTCCACGTTATGTTACTGCCTTACAGTTATCGTTACTTCAATTCATTATCACAGTTATCGTCACTTCACTGCATTATCATAGTTATCGTCACTTCACTGCATTATCAGTTATCGTTACTTCACTGCATTACCACATTTATGGCTACCTCTCTGTATTACCATCGTTATCGTTACTTCACTGTATTACCGCAGTTATTGTTACTTCACTGAATTATTACAGTTATCTTTACTTCATTGAATTATCATAGTTATCGTAACTTCACTGTATTACCACAGTTATCGTTACTTTACTGTCTTTCCACAGTTATCGTTACTGTATTACCACAGTTATCTCTATTTCACTATATTACCATATCGTTACTTCACTGTATTACCAGTTATCGTTACTTCACTGTTTTATCACAGTTATCGTTAATTCACTGTATTATCACAGTTATTGTTACTTCACTGTAGTACCACAGTTATCGTTACTTCACTGTATTAACACAGTTATCGTTACCTCACTGCATCATCACATTCAGTGATCGTTCTGGTACTCGTTCTCACTTCTTCAACACTAAGATTTCCTTAGTTTGTGGTTCACTAATGCTTTGAGCTGATACCTCTGAAAAACAGGGTTTGAAATACAGCCGTGATTACATTTTCTTTCAATATATATATATATATATATATTTATATATATATATATATATATATATATATATATATATATATATATATATATATATATATATATATATATATACATATAAATGCTTTATTAATAGACAGAATACATTTATAAAACACACAAACATGAACATGAATACAATGGTACAATATGTCAAAGATTATGAATCTCCTCCAGCTCCTCCGAAGCCGGACGCGAGCCGAGTATGCAGCATGCGTTACCCCTCTGGATGGCCACGCTGAGACGCTGGAACATGAACGTGGCTGCCCTTGGGTCCCTGGTGGTGTCGATGAGTCTGGAACCCAGCTCTTTAAGGAAACGTGTTGCATTTTTTCCCCACGCTCCCAAGGTCTCTGATCCCACTGGGACAAATTTATACTGTTGGCTTATGTCCCTGTACTTGCCGATCTTGTACTCCTCTCTGTGGTCAGCAGCTCCTCCCTGTCGCCCAACACTGTGATGGATGTAGGTGTCAGCCAGTGTCGACACGCAGGTATAATCCCATGCTAAGAGCTTGCCATTCTTCCAAGGATAGATGGTGATCCCGTCGGGGCGGTTTGCTGGGTTGTGGGCGTTGTTGGCTGCTAGTGATCGAGGCTCTCTCTCAGCTGGGCATCCAGCTGTAGCGAGGGTTCTCTTTATGATGTCGTTGACCTCATTGTGTCTTGCATGCCAACCCTTGGTTTTAGAACAGTTAAGACCATGTAGACCATATTGGTCGGCTTGCGCATTGCCGCAAATACACGTATATTCCGTGTGAATGGGGGCAGCAAGGCGCAGAGCCACTGCAATACGAAGGGTCTTAGGGTCCAGGCGTGTTCCCATGGCCGAAATGGGAACTGTTTGGAGGAAGTCCCCAGAGTGATGTGCACTCACGGTTGTGTGTGTGTGTGTACGTAATCAACTCTATGTGGTTGGAGGGGGTCGATTCACAGCTCCTGTGATTGCGGTTGTGTGTGTGGGGGGGGGCACTAATTGTGATATCCCTCATGCAGACATTTTCCTCTTATAATTGATCTCGTTGTCATCTCAAAGAAAAAGTTTCACATTCATTGTAATAATTGAGTTTTAAATCTTCCTATATTTTGCAGGTTCCAAATTAGTCTTTCCTGGGGAACTCTATCAAAAGCTTTCTTAAAGTCCATCTAAATACAATCTTCCCATCAATTCCTTTCTTGAACAATATCCGTGACTCTGTCATAATAACTTAAAAAGTTTAATATGCAAGAATGTGCAGACTGAAAACTTGATTGTTTACCAGTTAGTATGTTATTATTCTCTAAATGTTGAATCCACTTTAATTGCTTTTTCCAATAATTTTAAAACATAATTTGTCAAGGAAACTGGCCCAGAGTTTAAAGGGTCTTCCCTGTCACCTTTTGTTTTTAACATAAGCACAATATGTGCCATCTACCACGTGTTTGTTTATTTATCTTCCTGTGGTGAAATGCTAAGACTCTTCCAAAGTGGATAACATAACTCATCAGCACATTCTTTTAAGACCCAAGGTGCTATCTCCTCTGGTCCTAGAGTTTTTTCCTTATCCACATCCAGTAACAATTTCTTTACTTCCTATGCTATGGGACGAAATTCATAAGGCGTCTAGATATGAAAATGTTGTGTTAATGGTAGATTTTAACTTTAGACACATTGATTGGAACAATGTGACAGGTAATCTTGAGTCTAGTGACTTTCTTGATACGGTTCAGGATTGTTTTTTAAAACAGTTTGTGACAGAACCAACTAGAGGTAGCAACTTGCTTGATTTGGTTCTTGCTAACAAAGAATCACTAATTAATAATCTTGAGGTTAATGAAGAGCTTGGGGAAAGCGATCACAAATCACTTAGTTTTATTATATCATGGAATTACCCAGGTAACTGCAATCAAGTCTCAGTTCCAGACTTTCGTGTAGCCGACTTCATGGGGCTGAGAAATTACCTAGGTGGGCTAAATTGGGATGACCTGACTATGGGTCAGGTAGGTGGTTTTGGTTGCCAATATGACGTTTTTCAGAGCATAGTTCTAGCTGCCCAGACAACTTTTGTTCCAATTAGGGAAATTAGATCTAACAAAAATGATCCTAAATGGATGAACAATAGATTAAAGCATCTCATTAGTCAAAAGAGAGCCATATATAGGCGTATCAAAAGAGGGGATGGACAGATAAGAAATCAATATTATCAATTAAAGAGAGAAATAAAAAAAGGAATAAGAAAAGCAAAAAGGGATTATGAGGCTAAGGTCGCAAGGGATTCGAAGACTAACCCAAAAGGGTTCTTTCAGGTATACAGAAGTAAGATTAGGGACAAGATAGGCCCACTTAAGAGTAACTCAGGACAGATCACGGACAGTGATAAGGATATGTGTGAAATTTTCAATACTTACTTCCTCTCAGTTTTTACTCAGGAAGATACTAGCAGAATTCCAGAAATAATAAATTATGTAGAACTGGAAGATAACAGACTATGCTCGATTGGGGTAACTAGTGACATGGTCCTCAGACAAATAGAGAAATTAAAACCTAACAAATCCCCAGGCCCTGATGAACTGTTTGCAAGAGTTTTAAAGGAATGTAAAGAGGAACTTAGCAAACCTTTGGCAAATCTTTTCAATATATCACTACAAACTGGCATAGTGCCAGACAAGTGGAAAAGGGCAAATGTAATACCTATTTACAAGGCAGGTGACAGGTCCTTAGCTTCGTATTATAGACCAATAAGCCTTACCTCCATAGTTGGTAAATTTATGGAATCAATAATTGCCGAGGCAATTCGTAGCCATCTTGAAAAGCATAAATTGATTAATGAATCTCAACACGGTTTTACAAAGGGGCGTTCATGTCTTACGAATTTACTATCTTTTTTCACTAAGGTGTTTGAGGAGGTAGATCATGGTAATGAATATGATATTGTGTATATGGACTTCAGTAAGGCTTTCGATAAAGATCCACATCAGAGGCTACTGAGGAAACTTAAGGCACACGGAATAGGAGGAGAAATTTTTTCCTGGGTAGAGGCATGGTTGACTAATAGGCGGCAGAGAGTTTGCATAAATGGAGAGAAATCAGAATGGGGGCGCGTCTCAAGCGGTGTTCCACAGGGGTCAGTTTTGGGCCCCCTGTTGTTTACAATTTACATAAACGACATATATGAGGGAATAAATAGTAGCATAAGTAAATTTGCTGATGACACCAAAATAGGCCGTCCAATTCACTCAAATGAGGACATTAGAGCACTCCAGGATGATTTGAATAGACTGATGCAGTGGTCGGAGAAGTGGCAGATGCAGTTTAATGTAAACAAATGCAAAGTTCTAAATGTTGGCCACATATAAGCTGAATAATATAGATCTTATTACTTGTAATTGCGAGAAGGATTTAGGAGTTCTGGTTAGTAGTAATCTGAAGCCTAGACAACAGTGCATAAGTGTTCGCAATAAAGCTAACAGAATCCTTGGCTTCATATCAAGAAGTATAAATAACAGAAGTCCTCAGGTTGTTCTTCAACTCTATATATCTTTGGTTAGGCCTCATTTAGATTATGCTGCACAGTTCTGGTCACCGTATTACAGAATGGATATAAATGCACTGGAAAACGTACAAAGGAGGATGACAAAGTTGATCCCTTGTATCAGAAATCTTCCCTATGAGGAGAGACTGAGGGCCCTGAATCTGCACTCTCTAGAAAGGCGTAGAATTAGGGGGGATATGATTGAGGTGTACAAATGGAAAAAAGGAATAAACAAAGGGGATGTAAATAGCGTGCTGAAAATATCCAACCAAGACAGGACTCGCAGCAATGGTTTCAAGTTGGAAAAGTTCAGATTCAGGAAGGATATAGGAAAGCACTGGTTTGGTAATAGAGTTGTGGATGAGTGGAACAAACTCCCGAGTACCGTCATTGATGCTAAGACGTTGTGTAGTTTTAAAAATAGGTTAGATAAATACATGGGTGGGTGTGGATGGGTGTGAGTTTGGACCTGACTAGGTTGTACTAGGTCAGATGCAGTGCTCCTTCCTTAAGTGAATGTAACCTGACCTGTACTAATTCCTTAAGTGGAAGTGACCTGACCAGGTGGTCGGCTGGACAATTATATGAGTGGGTGCGGTTGGGTGTGAGTTGGTCCTGACTAGCTTGTGCTACTAGGTCAGATGCAGTGCTCCTTCCTTAAGTGAATGTAACCTGACCTGGCTGGGTCGGGGCATTGGCTTAAGCCGTTGGAGATTTGGACCTGCCCCGCATGGGCCAGTAGGCCTGCTGCAGTGTTCCTTCTTTCTTATGTTCTTATGTTCTTATGTTCTTTAATTATTCCAATATCCTCTAGTTCAACTGTCTGGCTGGGATTAAAATCTACATTAAAAAATATTTTCTTGTGGGACTCAAACTTTCTATTTCTCACACATTTCCCCGTCTACCTCAGTGACTTTCCTATCATTTAATTTCTGTACTTTGTGTTGAGCATTTAGTTTACTTTTTTTTTTTTTTTTTTTTTTTGCAAATTTAAAAGGTTTAGTTCTACCCTGCTATTATCTACTATTTTCTTTTCAAAATTTCTTTCTTTCTGTCTCCTTACATTTGTATATTAACTTCTAGCCTTCTTGAATCTGCGATATGTAACATTCTCGGTTAGGTTAGGTCTATTAGGTTATTGGTCTGTTTACAGTATTGATTTCTGGTATAAAACTGGTTTCTGATATAATATTGGTCTGTGGTATAGTATTAGTCTCTGATACAGATATTTCTCTCTTCCTATATTGATTCAAAGCTTTTTCATTTTTTATAGCTCTCCAACACCTTCCATTAAACCATTATTTATTATAATGTCTTATATTCCTATTTGGAATAAAATGTTTAAATTCAGTTTTCATACACACTATAAAACTCTTTATACATATTAAATATCTGTCCCTTGTAGAATACTCTTCCATTTAACTTTTCTACAGCATTGTTTTAGGACAGTAATTCCCATGCCACTTAATGATTTTTTTTAATCTCCTAAGTTAAATTTCACTGAATACGTTATTTCCAACAGAAGGTGATCACTCTTCCCAAGTGGCTTTAAGTTGGCTATGTTAAAAATTTCCTCCGATGTTCGAGTAAACACTAAATCTAATACTGACGGTGTGTTGCTACCTCTCTTTGACGGTGTGTTACTGCCTCTTATTGACGGTGTGTTACTGCCTCTCTTTGATGGTGTGTTACTGCCTCTCTTTGATGGTGCGTTACTGCCTCTTATTGATGGTGTGTTACTGCCTCTCTTTGACAGGTGTGTTACTGCCTCTTATTGATGGTGTGTTGCTAACTTTCTTTGACGGTGTGTTGCTGCCTCTTATTGACGGTGTGTTACTGCCTCTTTCTTGTCTCTTCATTGAGGATATTTACTGACCATTTATTGTGGTAGATGTGTAGTGTAGTGGTGGTAAATGTGTAGTGTAGGATGGTAGATGTATAGTGGTGATAGATATGTAGTGGGGGTTGATGTATAGTGATGGTTGTAGAAGTGTTGTGTATCTATAGTTTCAGCCTCATATGCTACCCGATTTGATTTTTTATATTTAAGATCTAGAAGTATATAACTTTTTCATTTTCATGATCACAATTCATCAATAGTTTCCTGAAGAATTACTCTCAGTGGTTCCCTGATAAACTGTTGAAGTAATATGTAATCCCTCATTTATACTATTGAACTCTTCTTGTTCTCAGATATTATTATATGTGTTATGTACATTTACCACTTTATGTCGTACTCTTATCAGCTAAAATTTCAGCATTTTCAGATTTTTGGATTTCATTTTCCATAACTGGAAACGATCCTTTTATCAATATTGCCACTCCTCCTCCTTTCTTTCCTAATCTGTCTCTTCTCCACACTGAGTAATTTCTGTATAATAAACTTTTTACAACACGACTTTCCAGTTTGGTTTTAATTAGACAAACTATATCAGGTTTCTCCTCATTCATACTATCCCTAAGTTCTAATTTTTTTTTTATATTAATCCATCTATATTATTGAATAAACTCTTCAGAAATGCACTTTCAATGTTGCTCTGATTACCATTTGTTTTACCATGATTTCTTTCTCTCTTGTAGTCGTATCTTTGAAAAAATATTTGAAGGGTTTGTATGTTTCTTCTTCACTTCTACCATCAATTCAACCTCTTATCAGTGTTTATGAAATATTTTATTTTCAGCCTATCCTCCTCCGAAAGATCTTGTCTAATATGTATATCTTTATAACCCTCCAATTACTTGTTGTTCTTAGCTTTTTTTAAATTCTTCCCTATCTGTTTAAATGCCATTTTCAATAGCTTATCCTAGTGTGATTTTTACCCCCCAATACTCTCACTTTGATTTGTATTCTAGAGTTTATTTCCTTGTCAACGCAGCCATAAGAAATGACTGTGTTATCTCTATCATCTCTGTCTCCTCAATAACTTACAGTTATTGACAATCTCTTTTTGAATTTCTTGTCAAATATTAGCAGTGAATTCTTTAGCTAATACCACTTGTTCAATCTCTGTCTTTTCTCTAATGAATTTTGCAAAACTATCTTCAATCTTAGATTTACATTCTTCCCGACGTTTACTTTCCTTCTCTGAGCTTTTACTGACACTTTCAGACTTATCTTATGCAACCTGCATCTTCTTTCTCTGTCTTATGTTTAGTTATTCCTGCATAACTATCTTAATTTAGTTTTGTACTCTACCAGACCATTAATTTCCTTCTCAATATTATCCTTATTTATAGAAAATTTCTGATGTATCACCTTTCTTCATCACCTCAGATTGCATTGTCAATTTCTCCTTTACTCCTTGCCATACCTGATAATCATTCTATCCATCCATGCGCCCGGTTCCTTGTCTGCAGGTGTACTCACCTAGTTGTGGTTGCAGGGGTCGAGTCATATCATAGCTGTGTTTACACAGTGTACCCTCCGCCATATTGTCGACAAACGCACCACTGTACTGATGTGCTATTCTGTTTTTCCTTAATATACTAAATACGTTATTTTTACCCCAGAAACTGTTCCAAATTAATAATTTCTTTCTATTTTTGGGGACACAACTCAAAACTCTCTACTTTCTACACTACAAAACAGGCTCACCTGTATGTGGTTGCAGGGGTCGAGTCACATATGAGAGTGAGTGTATGTGTGATTGTCTTCCTTCTGCTCCTTCCCAGGTTGAGGGCGGCGTGGTCCCTATTCTATTTTGGGAAGCTAATTCCATTCGCTGGTCCCATTTTTTTTTTTGTAAGGGAGAGGCAATAATTGTTTTTTTCTGATGATATGAAGGCTTCGTCATCGATTATCTCCTAGCTAACGTTGAATGCAAAGATAATTTTTTTCTGTAGACGGAAACAATGGTTCCTTATTGGCACATTCACAGCCCAACAGCTAGCGCCTTTACACTGGCACGTAGAATGCCCGACTTGATATTAAATATGTAAACAGCCTCTTACTGAAATAATTGCACTATCATCACTAATAATATATCATTCAATAGTTTTGCAACCATCTTAAAAAATCGCCGCTGTAAAAAATATTCATGCCTTTTCAAAGCTGAAATCGCACGTGGGAAGAAGTCTTAGATGATATGCTGTTATGCTGAAATGATCCGAAATTGTCAGCAAAAACAAACATAAAGCAAAAGATGCGTTTCAGCCACTCCATAATCGAAACGTGGTAGCCGCCATATCGCATATCCCCCTGGCCTCGTATATTCTCTTAAGATGATCAGGAGCTGGAGTTCAACACCCTTAAAGAGGCACAACCTTGACGGATTTAGATAAAACCGATTTTCAGAATGATTTTTATCGTAATACTTTTTTGAGTTACTCTATAGCAACACACACTGCAGCAACACCAATCGTGATATTATTGCTTCCAACCGTTAAAAACAGGACGGTAATAAGCGACACTGAAAACTGTTTTTCCCAAAACTGAAACGAGCAATCCACTCTGCAACACAGCCGTGACGGTCCTGGCACAACGTGTTGCACTAACAAGGCATAGATAAACTTGTAATAAAGTTTTGCTAAGTTAGGTTATGATAAGTTAGACACACGTGGTAGTTCAACTCATGACAAGGTTAAGTTATGCTATGTTAAGTTTGGTTATGATATGTTATCACTTAGGTTATATGTTGCTTTAAATGTTTTTGGTACCAATATTTCTTTGTATTTACAGGGAAAGAGAGAGAGAGAGAGAGAGAGAGAGAGAGAGAGAGAGAGAGAGAGAGAGAGAGAGAGAGAGAGAGAGAGAGAGAGAGAGAGAGAGAGAGAGAGAGAGACTCTACACAACACGGTCGTCGACAGCAAAACATAAATCAATTAATGTGAAAACGAGGACTCATTGAGGTTGAAAATGAGCTACCTCTCGCTCTCGCTCTCGCTCTCTCTCGTTTTCTCCTGCAATATGTGTCGTCAAGCTGTTATTGTTGTTGTTCAGCTGTTGCTGTTATTCCGCTCTGGCTGTTCTGTTGTTCCGCTGTTGCTGTTGCTCTGTTGAGGCTGTCCTCCTGCTGCTACTTTATTGTTATTGCTGTTCTGTTGCTGTTCCGTTGTTTTTGCTGTTGTTCTGTTGTTGTCCTCTTGCTGCTAATTTACTTTTATTGCTGTTCTGTTGCTGATGCTGCTGTTCCGTTGTTGCTGTTGTTCCATTGTTGCTGTTGTTACATTGATGCTGTTGTTCCGTTATTGCTGTTGTTCCGTTGTTGCTGTTTTCCGTTGATGCTGTTGTTCTGCTGATACTGTCCTGCTGCTGCTTCTTTACTGTTGTTACTGTTACTGTTGTTGCTGTTCTGTTATTGCTGTTGTTCCGTTAATGCTCTTCAGTTGCTGCTGTTCTGGTGTTGATGTTTTCTTGCTGTTCTAATGCTGTAGTTCTATTTTATTTCTGTTTTATCTTGGTATTGCTTTTCTGCTGCTACTACTGCTGCTGTTCTGTTACTTTTGTTTTTTCTATTTCTGTTATTCATTTTCTGATTGTCCATTGTTTCTGCTGTTCTGATATTGTTGCTGTTCTGTTGGTGCTGCATCTATTTTCTTACTGTTGTTTAGTTGCTGGTCTATTATTTTTTTTGTTAACGCTGTTGTTGCTCTCTTGGTGCAGTTCTATTACTGTTTTTATTGCTACTGCTGTTGTGTTGCTCTGTTGCAGCTGTTGCCCTAGTATTGCTGCTCTTGTTCTAATGATGCTGTTGTTCTAATGATCATTTTCTTGTTTTTTTCCTCCTGTTGTGCTGCTGCTTTGTTACTGTTGTTGTATTGCTGTTGTTCCGTTGGTCTGTTACTGATGGTTTTCCATTAAAGTCCCAATGCTATTCTGTTCCTGTTGTTCTAGTGTTATTTTACTGTTATTCTGTTGATATTTTACTCCTGTTGTTCTTTTGTTATGGTATTCCTAAGTTTTTGTTTGGTTGCTGTTCGATTACATTTGCTGTTCTTTTTTTTTCTTTTGTTCTTGTCACGATGCTGTTATTTTACTGTTATTTTTCTGTTCATGGTGTCCTGTTTCTTCTGTTATCCTGTTGCTGCTGCCCCAACGTTCTTGTTCTTTTTTACTGCTGCTGCTGCTGCTGCTTTTTTGCAGCTGTTCTGTTGTGTCTGTTTTTATATTGAGGTTCTGATGTTGCTGCTACTGTTTATTGTTGCTCTGTTTTTTGCTGTTGTGTTGCTGTTATTCCTGTTGTTTCTTGTTGCTTCTGTTATGTTGTTGCTGTTGTTGTTTTGCTTCTGTTTATTTGCTGCTGTTCTTAATGTTGTTTCTATTTTGTTGTTGCCGTTGTTTTGCTGCTGTTATGCTGTTGCTGTTGTTTTATTGTTGCTGTTACTGTTGTTTTGTTGCTGCTGTTATGCTGTTGCTGTTTTGTTACTGCTGCTATGTTGCTGCTATTGTTTTGTTGCTGTTGCTATGCTTCTAATGTTGATTTGTTGATTTTTCTATGGTGTTGCTGTTGTTTCTGCTATTGTGTTGCTAATGTTATGTTGATAATGTTACATCTGGTACGCTGTTGCCTCTGTTGTTCTACTGTTAAGCTTCTGTTTCTATGTTATTCACGCTGTTCCACTGCTGTTATGTTGCTGCTGTGAAATGGACATGACCTAGTACGGGCCAGTAGGCTTACTGCAGTGTTCCTCCATTTTTATGTTATTAATAGGCTTACTGCAGCGCTATATTGCTTTTGCGTTATTTTTTATGTTGACGTTATTCAGCTTTTTTTTTAATCGTTATTGTTCTGTTGGTGTTCATCCTTGTGAACGGGGGGCGAGGAGGGAGCCTTGCCCCACACGAATATCCGGGCTGGCAGCCGGTTTCTGATTAATAAATTGCCTCCCGGGCCGGAGTGTCCCCCCGCTGGGTACAAACGAAGGAGGAGCCTCTTGCAGCGCGAGGGAAAAATTCTTCAGTAAGCGGCTTGAGAGTAATAATCCCCGTGTGTTGACGTGCTGGAAACAGAGTCGATACCTTCTATTAGCTTTGGCAAGACTGGAAGTCACGGTACTGCGGCTGGCACGAATCACAGATATCCCGAACTTACGAGATGAAGTTCTAGACGAGTTTTTTGTCGGTCCTGGACCATCATCAAGTAATAGTTTATTGAGAAAAACTGGAGGAAGCTAGCAGACAGGTCGGAAAGGTTAGTAGTGACAGTAATAGTAGAAGTAGTAAGAGAATAGTAATAGTAGTAGTAGTAGTAGTCATAGTAGTAGTAACAGTAGTAGTAATAGCAGTAGTAGTAGTAGTGGTGGTAGTTGTAAAAATAATAGTACTAATAGTAATAGTCGTAGCTGTAGTATTACTGGTCTGGTTTCCCCTTACACTTTCCCATCTGTCTTCCAGTTTTCTCATCTTTATTTTTTCACTCAGTATTGACTTGATAATGGTCCGGGAAGGACCGAAACGTCCTCTAGAGTTTCCTCTCTCAAATTTTTTTCGTTATTTATTAAACAAGTTAAGTCTTACAGTAAACCTAAGTTGTTCTTTGTTACGGTATCACAACTTTTTTTTGAGGGTTCCGATAACATGACGATCATTAAATGGGATCCTTTTTGTCTTTATCACGATTTTTTGAGACGGTTTTCTTGTCAGTTTCCATATGGTTCAAATCTCAGTAATTTCACTTATTTTCTTATTTTTCTTTTCTGTTGTTGTTGTTTCCAATACGTGAATGTTTGTCCTTCCCATCAGCCATCCCTCTTGGCATTCTGGATACGAATAACGTAGTGCAAACTATATTGAGAAGACATAAGCTGCAGAATAAGCTTATGTTGTGATTAAGTATTGCTGTGTTAGGGATTTATTGATAAAGCTCTGAATGCTATAAGGACCTGCCTCGTATGGGCCAGTAGGCCTTCTGCAGTGTTCCTCCATTCTTATGTTCTTATAAAAGCCTCTTACACAATGAGTCATTTCTTAGACCCCCTGTTGTGTGGTGGTGGCGGTTACATGCCACTCTCACTATTCCCGTCCTCCGGTTACATAGTTTTTGGACTTTCTAATCTTCAGATTTACCAGCTTTACGGATCTCCAGATCTCCAACAACCTGACTGGTGAGACTAGACCGTGAATAGCGGATGGAGGATTGAGCCTCCACCACTTCACGGCTTCATGAAATCCAGTCCAATCTAGGAGTTTAGCGCCTCTCCTGTTCCTTGATCCAGTGGAGGGTTTTTTCCCCTCTGCTCTTTCATGTGGATGAGTCTCTGGTGGGAAAACGGTGTTAAATACTTTTTTTACAGTCGAGAAAATCCAAAATTGCAGCATTGTGTGTCTTAGTAACACTTGTCATCACAGAACTTCAGTAGTTCGTTACGAAGGATATTTTTTATATGAAATATTGTTGCTTTTCACTAATGAAGCTGTCCTCTTCAGTTGATCTAGTACCCTGTGTGTACACTCACCCACGTGTACTCACTTATATGTGGTTGCAAGGGTCGAGTCACAGTTCCTGGCCCCGCTTCTTCGCTGGTTGCTACTAGGCTCACTCTCTCCTGGTTTCAAGAGCCTTATCGTACCTCATTTTAAGGTATGTATGGATCCTGCCTCTACCATTTCACACACTGTCATTCAACTTCCTGGCTACCCTAAGGCTGAAGAAATGCTTCCTAATGTCCCTGTGACTCATCTGGGGTTTCAGCTTCCAACTGTGCCCTCGTGTTCACGTTTTCCATCTCTCAATCTGTCCCTATTCACCCTGTCAATTCCTTTCAGTATTTTGTACGTTGTTATCATATCACCCTAGCCCTCCTGTCTTTCAGTGTAATCAGGTTGAGTCTCTTTAACTTCTCCTCATTGTACATACCCATTTGCTCCGGGACTAGTCTCGTTGCAAACCTCAACACTTTCTTCAATTTCATGACAAGCTTGACCAGGGTGTACTGCATACTTTAATATGGGTCTGACGAACACTGTACAGTGTCGTGAATGATTCCTTACTTAGATGTAGAGAAACTATTCTTAGATTTTCCAAAAACGCATTAGTTTTAGCAATAATTTGGTCGATGTGCGCCTCTGTTGATATCCCTGGAATAATTCTCACCCCATGGTCATTCTCTCTGAGTGAGGTTTGCAGCCTATGCCCTTCCCTGAGCCTATACAACCATAATTTAGCACTTGCTGAGGTTAAACCCACATATCTGTCCAGACCTCCAGCTTGTCCAGATGCACATCTGTTTGTATTCTCCTCATTAATTCACGTCATCTGCGAACAGGGATACTTCTGATTATCCCTTCACGTATACAAGAAACAGCACCAGCCCTACTACAAGTGAGGTTCCTGTGGAACCCCACTTGTCATATGCGCCCCTTCCGACACTTCTTCACGGACCATCACTCGTTGTTTCCTTCCTATCAGGTATGCCTTGAGTCAATGTAGTGCTTTTCCTGCTATTCCTGCATATTTCTCTAGCTTTTTTACCAGTCTCTTGTATGGTACTATCTCCTGCCTTACTTCTATTACCCTGTCGTAGAACTACAGTAGATTTGTGACAATGGATTTACCATCCCTAAAGCCATGCTGGTTGTCATGCATCAACCCACTCCATTCTAAGTGCTCCACCACTCTTCTCCTGATAATCTCCTCCATAACTTTACATACTGTGTATGTCAGTGACACTGATCTGTAGTTTAACGCTACCTGTCTGTCTCCTTTCTTAAAAAAATTGACAACATTTGCTGTCTTCCACACCTCCGGCAGTTGCCATGTGTCGATAGACTTGTTGAAGATTGTTACTAGAGGTACACAGAGTGCCTCTGCTTCCTCTCTCAGAACCCATGGAGAGAGAGCTTGTCCCACCGCCTTCGAGGTATCTAGCTCAAATAGCAGCTTTTTCTCCTCCCTAGGTGTGTGTGCGGTGTCCAATGCTAGCGGTTGCGCTCTACCATTTTGATTTGCTGGAAGGCTTTCTGTCTCTGAGAATATCTCTCTAAATCTCTTGCTGAGCTCCTCACATTCTTTCTGGTCATTCCTTGTGAGGTCCCCTCATTCCTTCTTCAGCCCGATTACCTGGTCCTCCTAATATGACTATATAACAACTTTAGGTTGGATTTGGCTTCCGATGCTATGTCAGTCTCAAATTGCAGTGAGACTTCTTACCCATGAATAATCATTTCTGGCTTTTCGGCTCATCTACTTGTTTTCTCGAGTCATTTGCCTTCTATACTTTTTCTCCAAGCTCAAGCACACTTAGATTTGGCCTCTCTAAATCACTGGTTAAAGCATGGGCTTCCCAGTGTTTCTTTTACGCTTAGGTACGAACTTTTCCACTAATTCCCTACACATTCCGGCCACATACTCCATCTCCTTCACTGTTTTCCTCTTTAGTTCTCATTCCCACTACACCTCTTACAGGTATTGCCTCATACCTGCGTAGTACCCTCTTTTGAAATTTGGCTTCTCCCCTCCTTCCAGTGCTGCTTCACTCTTCACTGTCACTTCCACAAAGTATTCGGAAATCAGGACCATGGGATCGCTAGCACGACTTTCATTAATATCCTCTATGTCCGAAACGACTCAGGGCGAATACAAGGTCTAGCCTTGCTGGTTCGTCCTCTCCTCTCTCTCTCTCTCTCTCTCTCTGGTTGTGTCCCTCAAATGCACTAAATACTCCATTATCACCTCAGCATCTTAACCCTCTAAGTTTCTGGAGTCCTGTGTGTGTGTGTGTGTGTGTGTGTCGTGTGCGTGTGCGTGCGTGTGCGTGCGCGTTCGTGCAAGAAAACGTTCTTCTTTAAAGTAATTAAATTAAATCATTTTTTTATTGAGTAAACTTTACCATGTGGTTCTCTGAGGTCGACTAAGTCAGGACAACTTTTGATAGCCAGAACTATTCCTTGCCAAGTACTTGTTTTTCCTCTCATGTACTCGCTTTCTATAATGTGTCCTCTCTTTAACTAGTACGTATTGGCTTACCCTCTCATGTAATCGCTTTCCCTCCCATGTGCTCGCTTTCCCTCCCATGTAATCGGTTTCCCTCCCATGTGCTCACTTTCTCTCCCACGTACTCTCTCTCCCACGTACCCGCTTTCTCTCCCATGCACTCGTTTTCCCTCCCATATACTCGATTTTCCTCACATGTACTCGATTTCGCTCCCATGTGCTCGTTTTCCCTCCTATGTACTCGCTTTCCCTCCCATAAGCTCAATTTTCCTTTCATGTACTCGCTCTGCCTCTGTGGATGAGTACGAAAAAATAATACCTCACTATATTACGAAAATGACGTGAAACGTGACACAGAAACCAGTGGAACAAAGCAAGTGCATGACGCACAGAGAGAGGCTTCCAGTCACTTTCACTCCACCTGGTACACCCAGTACACTCTTCAGGGCGCCTGATTCATGTAGGCGAAGGGTTCCTCCATCCACGGAGCTAGGGTTACCCCTCACCCACCACTACCCCGCCACCAATACTCCCCCACCACTACCACTCCACCACCACTACTAGCAATACCACTGCCACCCATCCAATACCACTCCCACTCCACCAATACCACTCCCGACCCACCAATACCACTCCCACCCCATCAATACCACTCCCACTCCACCAATACCACTCCCACCCCATCAATACCACTCCCACCCCATCAATACCACTCCCACTCCCCCAATATCATTCCCACCCCACCAATACCACTCCCACTCCACCAATACCACTCCCACCCCACCAATACCACTCCCACCCCACGAATACCACTGCTACCTCACCAGTACCCCTTCCACCCCACAAATACCCCTTCCACCACATCAATACTACTCCCACCCCAACAATACCACTCCACGAATACAACTGTTACCCCACCAATACCCTTTCCACCCCCACCAATACCCTTTCCACCCCCACCAATACCCTTTCCACCCCACCAATACCACTCCCACTCCACGAATACCACTGCCACCCCACCAATACCCTTTCCACCCCCACCAATATCACTCTCACCCAACCAATACCACTGACCCACCGCTATCATTATCTCAACACACCCTCACTCTCACCCCAAAATTTCTCACCATCACCCCAACTTCATTTTTCATCCCTATCCTTCCCACCATCATTCTCCAGCAGTTTCCCCTATTCCCAACATCCTCCACTATCTCCAACATCCTCCACTATCTCCAACATCCTCCACTATCTCCAACATCCTCCACTATCCCCATCATCGCTCACTTTCCCCAGCATCCCTCACTATCCACCAATATCCTCCACTATCCCCCAATATCCTCCACTATCCCCCAACATCCCCCACTATCTTCCAACATCCCACACTATCCCAAACATTTTCCACTATCCCCAACATTTTCCACTATCCTCCAACATCCCCCACTATCCCTCAAAATCCCCAACATTCCCCGCTATCCCCATATTCTCCACTATCCCCAACATCCTCAACTATACCCAACATCCCCCACTATCCTCAACATGTTCCACTATCCCAACATCTTCCACTATCCTCCAACACCCCCACTATCCTCCAACACCCCCACTATCCTCCAACACCCCACTATCCTCCAACACCCCCACTATCCTCCAACACCCCCACTATTACCCAACATCCTACAATATGTTAGATTAGAACAAACTATCAGCTGTTGTGTTGGTAGCTGTCCATAAGTAAACTAAAACCAAGCTATTGATATATTTAGAAGTCATAGTGGTACCTAATATGCCTGGTGATGATGGTGATTATTTCGACAGTCTGACGAAGGTGGTGTAGGGACATACTGGGCAATAAACTGGGGGTCTGTAATCGTAAAAAGGTTTAAGAACCATTGGTATAGTGAAGACACAAGCCAGTGAGCAGACACCAGAGCTTCATAGAGACTTGGTCCAACAATGGACACGATAGCCAGGAAACGAAGTGCACACTTGACAACACATTCTCTCTCTTCATTTGTTACACTAAATACAACAACCATGGACTATATCCACAAGTACTAACAGGACATTTTAGATGACTTATGCTCTCAGAGATTAACTCCACCATGAAATATAAAGAAAATATTTGGTGTGTGGTAATGTGCGTTTCATGGGGACAAGAGCACAGGTCTACGTTCAACTAGTCTGGTTGTTGGTTAATCGAGTTTAAAGCATATCGATTACACTTTGGTCATTAAGACTACATGAAACATGTCAACCACCTGTCAAGAAATTTTTATGGGATAAATGGTTTTGAAAACCGACAAGTTAAAGAACTGAGACACTTATGCATCAATGGGGATCTTTATTGAATAAACGTTTCGCCACACAGTGGACTGATGAAGCCATTGTGTAACGACACGTTTCTTCAATAAAGATTCCCATATGTTGCATAAGTGTCTCAATTCTTCAAGAAAATTTTAATTCCTAAAATAGAGATTAAAGTAAAGTGTGAGCGTGTGTACACGGTGAAGCACACGCTTCTCCGTGTATATATCATCGACTAGTCTGGCAGCCAGACACAGACTAAATGATTCAGAACCAGGGTGACAGCCTGCTGCTGTCAGTTATAAGCTCCTCGCTCACTTGTCAAACAGAAGTTAGCAACTCAGGAGTGGCTAGACAACACTTACAAGTTCAACAAAAGTATCTCCTGTGAAACATAGACAGTATTTGCAATATAACACAAATGACCAGAAGATATTGGGTAAGCAGAGGCCTTCGTCAGGGTCAAAAATGTAAGATCCCAGCATATCATATATCCCGGAAATCTTAATATCATACACACTGGATGCAAGGAAACATGTCAGTGAGTGCACTTGCACTAAGCAAATCCCTCTTCAACAGCACTCTGCAAATGTCGTTACTTTAGCTCAAAATAT
This sequence comes from Cherax destructor, assembly GCA_009830355.1. NCBI lineage: Eukaryota > Metazoa > Arthropoda > Malacostraca > Decapoda > Parastacidae > Cherax > Cherax destructor. Next base: position 76,052 of record WNWK01002490.1, on the reverse strand, counting down.
TTTGTACCATTGTACGCACCACCCATGAATGCGTATACATCTTTTATTTGATTCTCGAAATCGTAGTAACACGATTGCAAACTTATCTGGATGAATCTTATTGTAGCCAGCTGGCCAAGTGGCTTACGCACTGGCCTGGAGTTTTAGGACTCACGTGCCATGGGTTGAAACCCCATCCGTACCCAGGTTTATCTTCTATTTGAGAATTTAATGCACATGTGGGTGCTACTTTCTGTTTCAGTAACCAGTTGTTGATTTTGTGAGCCACACGTAGACCAGTGCTAGGTACATTCTTTACTGCGACACCTCACAACAGTTCCTACCATTTGAAGATTTTGTGCACCACAGTTGCATTTTATATTTTACTTCAGTGACTGACTATTGATTTCATGCCCTATACAGCCATGTGCAGCATGATTACCTGAACCAATAATGATTCTTTATGTGTGGCTTATTATTAGCTGCATTAATAAACGTATGAGAGGCACACTAACTGTCTTCCTCAGTCTCGTGTCAGGTATTACTGAAGGTACGTATCAGAGGCACACTAGTTGTCTTCCTCAGTCTCGTATCAGGTATTACTGAAGAGACGTATCAGAGGCACACTAGTTGTCTTCCTCAGTCTCGTGTCAGGTATTACTGAAGGGACGTATCAGAGGCACACTAATTGTCTTCCTCAGTCTCGTGTCAGGTATTACTGAAGGTACGTATCAGAGGCACACTAGTTGTCTTCCTCAGTCTCGTGTCAGGTATTACTGAAGGGACGTATCAGAGGCACACTAGTTGTCTTCCTCAGTCTCGTATCAGGTATTACTGAAGAGACGTATCAGAGGCACACTAGTTGTCTTCCTCAGTCTCGTATCAGGTATTACTGAAGGGACGTATCAGAGGCACACTAGTTGTCTTCCTCAGTCTCGTGTCAGGTATTACTGAAGGGACGTATCAGAGGCACACTAGTTGTCTTCCTCAGTCTCGTGTCAGGTATTACTGAAGGGACGTATCAGAGGCACATTAGCTGTCTTCCTCAGTCTCGTGTCAGGTATTACTGAAGAGACGTATCAGAGGCACACTAGTTGTCTTCCTCAGTCTCGTGTCAGGTATTACTGAAGGGACGTATCAGAGGCACACTAGTTGTCTTCCTCAGTCTCGTATCAGGTATTACTGAAGGGACGTATCAGAGGCACACTAGTTGTCTTCCTCAGTCTCGTGTCAGGTATTAGTGAAGGGACGTATCAGAGGCACACTATTTGTCTTCCACAGTCTCGTGTCAGGTATTACTGAAGGGACGTATCAGAGGCACACTAGTTGTCTTCCTCAGTCTCGTGTCAGGTATTACTGAAGGGACGTATCAGAGGCACACTAGTTGTCTTCCTCAGTCTCGTGTCAGGTATTACTGAAGGGACGTATCAGAGGCACACTAGTTGTCTTCCTCAGTCTCGTGTCAGGTATTACTGAAGGGACGTATCAGAGGCACACTAGTTGTCTTCCTCAGTCTCGTGTCAGGTATTACTGAAGGGACGTATCAGAGGCACACTAGTTGTCTTCCTCAGTCTCGTGTCAGGTATTACTGAAGGGACGTATCAGAGGCACACTAGTTGTCTTCTTCAGTCTCGTGTCAGGTATTACTGAAGGGACGTATCAGAGGCACACTAGTTGTCTTCCTCAGTCTCGTGTCAGGTATTACTGAAGGGACGTATCAGAGGCACACTAGTTGTCTTCCTCAGTCTCGTGTCAGGTATTACTGAAGAGGGACCTGGAATTATTTTCTTCCTTCAACTTTCCGTTTTACTTTTCTTCATAACTCGACAAGGCTTCGTCAAAATGGCTTCAAATTTTAAACTCTTGTGCAGGGTCAGTAGGGCCAAATTCCTAGCATGCGTAGGTGACCTTTGACCGAATTTGTTGAACCTGTTCCTATCATCCTGGAATATGTACATGAACGGTAATGTTGACAACATGAAGAATTAGACACATGTGCAACATCTGGGTATCAAATAGATACCCAGATGTTGCATATGTATCTAATTCTTCATCCAGGAATAGTTTGGATAACTTGCAAAACCCTCAGTGGTGGAGCTTCAAGCATTCCGAAAAAAAAGATGCCACTTGCTTCGAGGACGGCAGAGAATAAAATTCAGTTGTGTATGTACAGAACTGACCATTTTATATGTAAAGTAGTGGAAAAATTTTATTCACGCTAAATCAAATAAATTTCAATGTACCTCTTCTGCATGGTTTCAGTATTTAAACGCTGATGGATTAAACGGCCAGGATCGTGCCCATTAATGTTTTGTGTGTGTGTGTGTGTGGGAAAATTTGTAAAAAATAGTAAAATAGTTCAAAATACTTTGGATCGTCAGAATCAGTGCCACAACACGAGAATGACTCATCTGATCGATGCCAAATTCTCACCACTGTCATGTACTGAATACAAAGTTGATGCTGTTAGTGGGTGGCATAATACAAGGTTGATGCTGTTAGTAGGTGGCATAATACAAGGTTGATGCTGTTAGTGGGTGGCATAATACAAGGTTGATGCTGTTAGTGGGTGGCATAATACAAGGTTGATGCTGTTAGTGGGTGGCATAATACAAGGTTGATGCTGTTAGTGGGTGGCATAATACAAGGTTGATGCTGTTAGTGGGTGGCATAATGCAAGGTTGATGCTGTTAGTGGGTGGCATAATACAATGTTGATGCTGTTAGTGGGTGGCATAATACAAGGTTGATGCTGTTAGTGGGTGGCATAATACAATTTTGATGCTGTTAGTGGGTGGCATAATACAATTTTGATGCTGTTAGTGGGTGGCATAATACAATTTTGATGCTGTTAGTGGGTGGCATAATACAATTTTGATGCTGTTAGTGGGTGGCATAATACAATTTTGATGTTGTTAGTGGGTGGCATAATACAAGGTTGATGCTGTTAGTGGGTGGCATAATACAAGGTTGATGCTGTTAGTGGGTGGCATAATACAATTTTGATGATGTTAGTGGGTGGCATAATACAAGGTTGATGCTGTTAGTGGGTGGCATAATACAAGGTTGATGCTGTTAGTGGGTGGCATAATACAAAGTGGATGCTGTTAGTGGGTGGCATAATACAAGGTTGATGTTGTTAGTGGGGGGCATAATACAAGGTTGATGCTGTTAGTGGGTGGTATAATACAAGGTTGATGCTGTTAGTGGGTGGCATAATACAAGGTTGATGCTGTTAGTGGGTGGCATAATACAAGGTTGATGCTGTTAGTGGGTGGCATAATACAAGGTTGATGTTGTTAGTGGGTGGCATAATACAAGGTTGATGCTGTTAGTGGGGGGCATAATAGGGGTTGATGCTGTTAGTGTGTGGCATAATACAAGGTTGATGCTGTTAGTGGGGGCATAATACAAGGTTGATGCTGTTAGTGGGTGGCATAATACAAGGTTGATGCTGTTAGTGGGTGGCATAAGTTCCAATTTGCCAATTTTATCGAATAATGATATTTATATGCAGTAACTAAAAAATGCTTTTTTTGACTGACTTCAAATATAACCCTAATTTTTAAAGGGGTGGACGGGTAAGCCAGCGGAAGGCCTCGGTCAAATGACCAAAAGCTCCAGTAGCGGGTCATCATATGACTAAGACCCGTGTCAGGAAGCACTTGACTGTTTCCTGACAAACCTTACCTAACCTAACCTTCAAATTTGTTAAAAATTGAATCGTAATCAGATCAATTACTGAAGAATGCCTCTTCTGATCGGCTTAAAACATTTTCCGTTGGTGGATTTTATTAAAACAAAGCTTAACGTTGACTGATTGAGCTGTGTAAATTTTAATTTGCCAATTTTATTAAATATATTGTTTCCCCAGATAATAACTAAGAGAATACCGCTTCTGATCGGCTTCAAACCCTAAACGCTGGTGTAATTTAATTGAGGCATTTTTTGCTTTGAGTCTGGGCTGTGTGGGTGACAGTTTGCTAATTTTGTTTGAAACCGGTTTTATCAAATAGGATTTCCTTAATAAAATTTTTATATTTTGTCTTATATGATTTTAGTTTTAAATACAAGGGACTGAGGTTATGCAATACGGGGGATACCTTTCTGGGATCATTGACGTTCAGGTGACTGAGGTTATGCAATACGGGGGATACCTTTCTGGGATCATTTACGTTCAGGTGACTGAGGTTATACAATACTGGGGATACCTTTCTGGGATCATTTACGTTCAGGTGACTGAGGTTATACAATACTGGGGATACCTTTCTGGGATCATTGACGTTCAGGTGACTGAGGTTATACAATACGGGGGATACCTTTCTGGGATCGCGTAGCGACCGAAATACATCCACTTGCTTCCTCGATTATACCCATGGAGGTTTTAATCATGTAAATTCATCAAGAAACAGGAAAGATATAACCATTTTTTTAATATGCCTCCCCCGAGGGGAAAGAGGTAATGGCCCTCCGAGGGGACACCCAGTGGAGTCTTCCATCTGCCATCCTTCCAGATGGAAAGGAAGGGAGAGTTCTCAAGCATCAGTGGAAGCACCCTGAGTAATCTTTTACCAGTATGATAGATCACAGCGTAAAAACAACTATCAGTTTCGTTTACTACGAAAGTTTCAGTTTAATCCCTCACGTTTCAAAGCCAACAAAAGCTGTCATTGGCTCGTAAACAACGATACCGGTAACTATATACATTCTCCATCACCATACTATTGTGCCCACGCGCGAGAAACACCTGCTTTTATTAGGTCTACAACACGCATTAATATAACTGTAAGCAAACTCAATTTAGCGAATTCTGATCCAACTTTCTGGCGCCCCTTACAGTCGTACACCTTACTCCTAATTACTGAGCTTATTTTCCAAATATTTGAAGTAAGACTGACCCTCTAATCAGAGCCTACAACAACTTCCAGTCTTCCACCTCGTAGTTCTTCTTGCTCTATTTTTTTTTTTTACTACAACGATACTTTCGTATTCATTATTTCGTCTTTTCCTGTGAATTTCCAATTTCCATCTTTCACACATTTTTTATTTCCATTGATTACCGAATGATGGGAAAATGTAGCAAACGTTATAATAGCAGAGAAAATCCCAAGAAGACTGGATGAACCATCACTCATCCAACGAGCTATTAAGACTCTGATAGATTCACTTTATGGCAGCCAATAGAAGGATTAACCACACTAGAAAATACTCCTGGCCTTACATTCACAAATAATGAGGATCTGATATGGAACATAGCGGTGGTGAGTGGAGCAGACTACGACCACAGCCTAAGTGGAGCAGACTACGACCACAGCCTAAGTGGAGCAGACTACGACCACAGCCTAAGTGGAGCAGACTACGACCACAGCCTAATTGAAGCTAGAACAGGCAAACACCAATCTGGTACAGCGCTCCTTTATGAATTTAATTGACACTAATCTTATTTCATTTGCAGTTCGCTTCTGGTGTGCGTTATTCCTCGCTTCCTCTCCATGCATTCCTCGCTTCCTCTTTCAATATCCGTAGTTATTATTCCTCCTCAATTTTCTCTTTGTCTGCTTTTCCTGATATGTAATTAACTTCGTAGAAGTTTTATATTTTTCCACGATCCTCTCCCTCCGTCACCTCTTTTCCCTCTTCCTCTCCCAAAGCCTCTCCATCCGTCGCCTCTCTCTCCGCCACCTTTCCTTCCATTTCCTCTCCCTGAGCCTCTCTTTCTATCGCCTCTCCCTCTATCACCTCTCTCTCTCTCACCTCTCTCTCTCTCTCTTTCTCCCCATCACCTCTTTTCTTTCCTCTCTACCTGGATGTTGTCTCACCCCTGCACCTCCCTAGGGATGACTCGGGTTTCCCAATTCACCATCGTCACCCCTGCACCTCCCGTGTCTCACTTCAGCACCAGGAGTGCTGGTGTAGTTGGTATACTGGGATCTCTCGGTATACCATCTACACCCTGGTCTCACTCCAGCACCTCCCTGGAGTGCTGATGTAGTTGGTATACTGGAGTCTCCCAGTTTATCCTCTACACTCTGGTCTCACTCCAGCACCTCCCTGGAGTGCTGGTGTAGTTGGTATACTGGGGTCTCCCGGTATACCATCTACACCTTGGTCTCACTCCAGCACCTCCCTGATGGATGCCTGAAGAATGTTTTCTGGGGGTCAACTCCCCCGCGTCCCGGTGCCAAAGCAGGCCTCCTGGTGGATCAAAGCCTGATCAACCAGATTGTTGTTGCTTGCTGCACGCAGCTCAACGTACGAACCACGGCCCAGCTGGTCGGGAACCGATTCGAGGAGCTTATCAAGTTCCCTCTTAAATACAGAAAGAAGTTTGATAGTAATTTCCTTTACGTACGAAAAAAGAGCGTTGAAAAGTCAAGGATATGCCATTTATTGAATTCTGTCGTCGTGCCATTGTTTTTTAACGTTAGGTACTGAGAACCCCTTCCAAGTTTTTTGCTGTCGTACCGAGTGATTTCGGTGTGCAGATTTGGAACCAGTCACTCCATGATTTTGCAGGTGTAAATTACGATATATCTTTCTCATCTATGTTCCAAGGAGTACAGTTCAAGAGGCTTCAAGCTTTCTAGGTAATTCAGATGAATGCATATGGGCAGTTAAAGTTCTCTGTACGCTCTCTGTCTTAGCAGTCTCGCCTGCCTTGAATGTGGCCGTTATCATGCAGCAGTATTCCAGCCTGGAGAGGACGAGTGACTTCAAGAATATCATCACTGGATCAGCGTGGGATTTCTTCTGATTTCATTTATTGCTCTTCGCTCCCTCTGTTTCTCCAGGACTCCGTATGAGGCAACCGATTTGTGTTCCATTTTCTTCATTTCCCTAACAGAGTTTCCCTTTGTGCTTCATAGAGAGTCTGCTTCCCCTGAGAAGCTTTGTTGTCCGTCGCCTTAGCTTGTAAAGTGAGCGTTTCTCTCGAGTTTGCATCTTCTCCTTTGTGTCCGAGCTTACTTGAGCGCCAGTGAGCTTATCCTCCCGAGAAACCGGTTTAGATCTGCGGTCATATCGTCTTGCCAGCATATTGCATTAAGGTCATTATTTATTTAGTCCCAGTTAATGTTCTCGTTTCAACTGTATTGTTTGAATTCGCCCTCATGATCGTGTTTCTCTGTCCCAGGCCACTGTGCAAGCAGCTCTAAACCTCTGTTATGTTGTGGTCTGAGACTGTGGTCTTCAACACTGTTATGTCCCAGACCAGGTCCTCATTATTTACGAACATAAATAAGGTTTAGGGTCCAGTCTAGTCGGTGTAGCAATCTGTTGACAGAGGTTCAATAATTCTTTTATGTAAGAACGTTCCTCCAAACTTGCTCTACTGATTGTTTCCGCAAATTACATTCCTTGCTACATTTTTTTCATTTTAAGTGTCTCAAATGGAAGTCACTGCGCAACAAAATATTTGGGGACAGGACTGATGGGTTTTCAAAACAATGTTTGACCTCCAATAGCTGATCCTAGAACTGCTGGCAAGTTGTATTAGGTGATTAATGTACAAGTACAACAACTAGGTTCATGTACAACACCCAAATTTATGTACAAGTAAACCAACTAGGTTTTGATTTTCGATTCAGACTACGAAAACCTTGAATACATCACCTGTGGTGTCAGTAACTCAGTATATATGAGTGACAAACATACAAGCTAAATTCCTTCCCCCTCCTTCCCTTCCCCCTGGTATCTGTTTTTTCCGGTTGCATCTAAATAGGCTGTATCTAGGAATACTCGTTTCGTTATTAAAATAATCTTAAATAACGTGAGGTTTCTGACTGTTCCCTTTGTTTGAGACCTTGTACGTTTGCAAACACAATTAATGATATATAGTTAGTGGCTGTACTGGGGTCTTGTTTGTTGGGCTTAGTGTCTACGACTTTGATGAACTTGCTAATTGCTTTGTTTCCAGCCCAGTATGGTCCTGAGGTGGTTGCATATTATCATTTTTTGTCATTCTTTTGTTTTGCTTCCTAGCACTAAAAATATACTGCTGTTTGTATGAGTGTAATTGTTAAATGCAACTGGCCGTTCACGAGGCCTTGCTTGCCTCGTTCCCTTCCTGGAGAACACAGGACAGTTTTTATTTGAATTATAACTCATTTACGAACTGACATGTGACTATTTTAGAGATTGCTGCGATTCCTTGGATGGTTAAATTAACATCTTCCATTTCTTGCACAAGTCTGCGAGTATCCTATGCTGGGTCAACACACTTACTTGGACGCTCTGTTGACTGTGATCAGTGGGCCAGAGAGGTCTGCATTACTTGATATTCCATTTTCAGTACTTCAAATTGGTTCATTTGATCCTGAATTAGCACTAGAGCTGTGAACGACAGGTGAATTGTGTCCCCAGTACACCAATGTCACCCTGGTGTCACCCCCAGCACCTTCCAGGGGGACAACTGAGGAACCGGGTCACCAAGTACACCAACTTCCGCCTGTTGTCACCCCAGAACCTCCCAGGGGACGAAGGGAAACTCGGGTCACGCAGTCCATTAATGTAACCTTCCTGCATTTTAATATATAAAATTTCTTTCACACTTCACAATGCCATATGTGTTGTTGAGGATGCTGCTGCTGCTGTCATTAACACCTCGAAAGCGTGTGTTGTTATTGCTGCTGTTCCTCTCAATACTACCTCTGGTATGTGGGATGTTGCTGTTGTAGCAACCCACATCCCTGCTGCTATCTCTCGTGTGTATAGAAAGACACAAACTTCCAAAACAAACATTTATCGGGACAGGGTTTCGCTCTCTGCAGAGCTTTATCAAGTCACACACAGGATAACAATAATCACGCATAAATGTTCCTAGAAAAGAGAGGTGGAAGGTGTGGAACAGATCCACGTAGAGGCGAGGGGTCGCGTTGATAATTGTAAACAGAGATTTCACGTAGCCAAGAATTCAGTGAAGAGTGAAAACAATTAGTGAAGCGTAAAATATGGATACCTGAGTGCAATTTGCTTAAAGGCGTGGGGAGGGGGGGGTGCGTTTGTTAAAGAGTCGCTCAGATAATATAGTCGATGTTTTGGCAATATTGACAATCAGAATCTAATTATTCAAGCTCATTATGAACCACCAGACAGAGCTTCCCAACGGCTAAAAGAACTATTAAAAATCGAGTACTGTCTTTAAATCTTTCGAGCCCAGCGTAAGATGTCCTGTTGCCTGGTGATTTCAATTTAAAATATCTAAAATGAAAGAATGCAGCAAATGTTGTATTAACAGAGAAATCCCAGGATAACTGGAAAAACAGTCTCACACAAACAAACTGTTAAGACTGATACATTCACCTTATAAGAACATAAGAAAGAAGGAACACTGCAGCAGGCCTACTGGCCCATGCGAGGCATGTCCAAGTCTCCAACAGACTTAAGCCAATGCCCCGACCCAGCCAGGTCAGGTTACATTCACTTATGGAAGGAGCACTGCATCTGACCTAGTAGCACAAGCTAGTCAGGACCAACTCACACCCAACCGCACCCACTCATATAATTATCTAGCCTACCACCTGGAACTACCGTCTAAAGGTAGTCAGGTCACTACCACTTAAGGAATTAGTACGGCAACTGACCTGGTAGTACAAGCTAGTCAGGTCCAAACTCACACCCACCCACACCACTCATGTATTTATCTAACCTATTTTTAAAACTACACAACGTCTTAGCATCTATGACGGTACTCGGGAGTTTGTTCCACTCATCCACAACTCTATTACCAAACCAGTGCTTTCCTATATCCTTCCTGAATCTGAACTTTTCCAACTTGAAACCATTGCTGCAAGTCCTGTCTTGGCTGGATATTTTCAGCACGCTATTTACATCCCCTTTATTTATTCCTGTTTTCCATTTATACACCTCAATCATATCCCCCCTAATTCTACGTCTTTCTAGAGAGTGCCAGCAGAGAAAATACTCTTGACATTACATTCGTAAATACTGAGGATTTGGTATGAAATAAAACTGTATCAAATATTGCAGACTGTGAAAAACACATGCGCATATACACTTGTCTTGAGCATCAAAATAAAGAACCATGAGGTTGCATTCAACCATTACACTTCAACAATAAATACAGAAACAAGATTAAAATAATTCATGACCTTACTGAAATGTACTGGGAAGACAGGAAGATTAGCATAAATCTATACACCCGAGGTGTGCTCTAGAGTCGTACGATTAAGAAAAGAAAAGAATATATAATTTAAAAAGAGAGACATTCTATACAGGCGAAGTCGTAGAATCACTGAAGGTCTCGAACTTTGTCAAGACAGAAAATAAATGATGAGAAGCAAAGAAAGAAAACTAAATTCATCATAAAGAGTCCGGGAGAGAGACACAGAGAGAGAGAGAGAGAAGAGAGAGAGAGAGAGAGAGAGAGAGAGAGAGAGAGAGAGAGAGAGAGAGAGAGAGACAGAGACAGAGACAGAGACAGAGACAGAGAGAGACAGATAGAGACAGACATACAGAGAGAGACAGAGAGAGACAGAGAGAGACAGAGAGAGACAGAGAGAGACACAGAGAGAGAGATAGAGAGAGAGAGAGAGAGAGAGAGAGAGAGAGAGAGAGAGAGAGAGAGAGAGAGAGAGAGAGAGAGAGAAGCCAAAATAGACACTGATGAAACTGAAAGGAACCCATAATGCTTTTCTCGTACGCGAAATCCAGGACAAAATTCACCTCCAGTGTCTGACACAACAACGTCTTAGAATCTTGATACAGAGAAGTCTTCTACGCTTGCCTAACCTATTAACATGACGTACTTCTACTAGTGGTTTTGTCCACAGCAGCGCCGCCTCCAACTGCTTTGCCTCATTTGTCTTCAGTATATAAACCCGTTCTCCTTGTATATGCTTCGCTTTTATCAAGACTGATGTACTGAACATATCTCCAGGGTGAGGGACTGATTACCTCAAACTCGTTCACATTTTTCACCGTTTCTCTCTGCACTGGACTGATGAAGTCGCTGGCGGGCGAAACGTTTCCACAATAATGATACCAAAGTTTTGCACAAGTATCTCATTCATGTAGCACCAACAGCCTGGTTGGTGAGGCCATCATCCAGAAGACCTGGTCTATGACCAGGTGACTCCCAGGAATCATGGTAACCTTCAGGTATGCCTCGCTACGGGCTGGTAACTGCGCATGCCAGGTGATGTACTTCAAGTATCTGTCTATGCTGAAAGCACCTTGTGTTCCATAATGTTTTAGGTACAGCTGACAGCTACTTTCAAGTATTTCCTTTCATTGTAACGCCTGTCATCCGTCATTATATTATTTAGTGAGGTACCAGTCGGCCTCAGTCAATATGTCGCTGTTACTGGTACAGTTCCATGTTTACTGATATTCATGAATCCCTTTATTGTCATTACGTCAGGAATGGAGGGGGAGAGGGGAGAGGAAGTGGAGGAGGAGAGAGGAGTGGGGGAGAGAGGCTAGGGAGAGGGATAAGGGATATTAGCTGGAGTGTCGGATGAGGGAGAAAAGTATGGATATGATATACACACCAGTGTGTGTTCCAGCTAGCCACAATATTCTATACATCGTTAGTATAGTGTATATATCATATACACCATAGCTGAAAGTAATTAAGCTTAGAAACAATGAAGAACCCGTCGACCCAAGTGACATCCCTGAGTGTGCAGTGTTGCGTCTGATTTCCTTTAGTACATCCCTGAGTGTGTGTGCTGCGTCTGATTGTCTGTAGTACATCACTGAGTGTGTGTGCTGCGTCTGATTGTCTGTAGTACATCACTGAGTGTGTGTGCTGCGTCTGATTGTCTGTAGTACATCACTGAGTGTGTGTGCTGCGTCTGATTGTCTGTAGTACATCACTGAGTGTGTGTGCTGCGTCTGATTGCCTGTAGTACATCACTGAGTGTGAGTTCTGCGTCTGATTGTGTGTAGTACATCACTGAGTGTGAGTTCTGCGTCTGATTGTCTGTAGTACATCACTGAGTGTGAGTTCTGCGTCTGATTGTCTGTAGTACATCACTGAGTGTGAGTTCTGCGTCTGATTGTGTGTAGTACATCACTGAGTGTGAGTTCTGCGTCTGATTGTGTGTAGTACATCACTGAGTGTGCGTGCTGCGTCTGATTGTCTGTAGTACATCACTGAGTGTGAGTTCTGCGTCTGATTGTGTGTAGTACATCACTGAGTGTGTGTGCTCTATGTGTACTCACTAGTGTAAATTCATGCGTCTCATGTGTGGTAATACGAGTGTGCGGCAGCTCTGTTTCTGTATATCCATCACTCAGGACGGCTGGTCGATGCTGTAGTATCTGTCAGTTCTGAGCTATGGGAGACTTCACTGAGTGTGCCTAGTGGGGGACTCACTAGTGTCAGCCTGAGCTGGAGACACAGTGAAGCCAAAAGCTGGATTCTTCTATTCATCCTCAGACGCATGGGCACTGCTGATATCTGTCAGCCTGAGCTGGGAGACTTCACTAGTGTCAGCCTGAGCTGGGAGACTTCACTAGTGTCAGCCTGAGCTGGGAGACTTCACTAGTGTCAGCCTGAGCTGGGAGACTTCACTAGTGTCAGCCTGAGCTGGGAGACTTCCTAGTGTCAGCCTGAGCTGGGAGACTTCACTAGTGTCAGCCTGAGCTGGGAGACTTCACTAGTGTCAGCCTGAGCTGGGAGACTTCACTAGTGTCAGCCTGAGCTGGGAGACTTCACTAGTGTCAGCCTGAGCTGGGAGACTTCACTAGTGTCAGCCTGAGCTGGGAGACTTCACTAGTGTCAGCCTGAGCTGGGAGACTTCACTAGTGTCAGCCTGAGCTGGGGGACTTCACTAGTGTCAGCCTGAGCTGGGGGACTTCACTAGTGTCAGCCTGAGCTGGAGATTTCCCTAGTGTCAGCCTGAGCTGGGAGACTTCCCTAGTGTCAGCCTGAGCTGGGGACTTCCCTAGTGTCAGCCTGAGCTGGGAGACTTCCCTAGTGTCAGCCTGAGCTGGGAGACTTCCCTAGTGTCAGCCTGAGCTGGGAGACTTCCTAGTGTCAGCCTGAGCTGGGAGACTTCACTAGTGTCAGCCTGAGCTGGGAGACTTCACTAGTGTCAGCCTGAGCTGGGAGACTTCACTAGTGTCAGCCTGAGCTGGGAGACTTCACTAGTGTCAGCCTGAGCTGGGAGACTTCACTAGTGTCAGCCTGAGCTGGGAGACTTCACTAGTGTCAGCCTGAGCTGGGGGACTTCACTAGTGTCAGCCTGAGCTGGGAGACTTCACTAGTGTCAGCCTGAGCTGGGAGACTTCACTAGTGTCAGCCTGAGCTGGGGGACTTCACTAGTGTCAGCCTGAGCTGGGAGACTTCACTAGTGTCAGCCTGAGCTGGGAGACTTCTCTAGTGTCAGCCTGAGCTGGGGGACTTCACTAGTGTCAGCCTGAGCTGGGAGACTTCACTAGTGTCAGCCTGAGCTGGGAGACTTCAGAAAGGCAATAAGGACATCGTCAAGTATTCCATTAAAGAGCCATCAGCTAGGACAGCTTCAAAGGTCACCTTACAGCAGAGCTGGAGTTACTATCACTTGGGAACTACCAGCTCTCCAGGTGGACTATTCCATACACAAGTGTAACGCCAATAACTATTAAGAAGACGCAGTCATTACAGAGCAGGGCAGCGAAATATTATGTACTTGACGGAGGTGGAGACGAGGTAGTGAAGGACGTGGGAAACTTCGACTGCATATATCTAAAAAAAATGCATATAGATGTCGTACTAAATAATCCGAATCGTCCAGTTAAGCCGATTGAAAATTTGTTTTGACATAAATTAGCGGAAATCGATCTGAGCATAAAGAAAAAATATATATCACAGATTTGATGTAATATTAAATATATTTAAGCTGACCAATGATATACAGAGCAGAATTTAGCTAAACACAATTTTTAATTTTACGGAGATTAGTAGAGGTTTTTAAGTTAGTTTTGGTCCAAAAATAACAATAATTATATCACTGTTAATGAACAAACTTTAGCTATCAGTATGTAATAAAAAATGGGAAAAAGGATAATTTTTAAGGGAGTTCGGCCTATTCAACAAAACCGGCTTATTGAGTACGACATATACATTTTAAAACTACATTATATGCCTAAAAAATACCTAGGTGCCTGGAGGCAAGCAGTCATAAGACTGTACTAGAGTACAATAAGACTGTGCTAGAGTACATTAAGACTGTGCAGGAGTACATTAAGACTGTGCTAGAGTACATCAAGACTGTGCTTGAGTACATTAAGACTGTGCTAGAGTACATCAAGACTGTGCTAGAGTACATTAAGACTGTGCTAGAGTACATTAAGACTGCAGGAGTACATTAAGACTGTGCTAGAGTACATTAAGACTGTGCAGGAGTACATTAAGACTGTGCTAGAGTACATCAAGACTGTGCTTGAGTACATTAAGACTGTGCAGGAGTACATTAAGATTGTGCTAGAGTACATCAAGACTGTGCTTGAGTACATTAAGACTGTGGTAGAGTACATCAAGACTGTGCTTGAGTACATTAAGACTGTGCTAGAGTACATTAAGACTGTGGTAGACTACATTAAGACTGTGCTAGAATACATTAAGACAATGCTAGAGTACATTAGAATAGTGCTAGAGTACATTAAGACTGTCCTAGAGTACACTACGACTGTGCTAGAGTACATTAAGACTTAGGTAAAGTACATTAAGACTGAGCTGGAGTACATTTAGACTGTGCTTGAGCACATTTAGACTGTGCTAGAGTACATTTAGACTGTGCTAGAGTACATTTAGACTGTGCTAGAGTACATTAAGACTGTGCTAGAGTACATTAAGACTGTGCTAGAGTACATTAAGACTGTGCTAGAATACATTAAAACTGTGCTAGAGTACATTAAGACTGTGCTAGAGTACATTTAGACTGTGCTAGAGTATATTGATAGTATGTAAATAATACACTCAAGACAGGTTATGACATTTTATTATGGGGACGTTTCGTCCACCAGGGATTTTATCAATTGATAAAGTCCCTGGTGGGCGAAACGTGTTCAGAATGCAATTCTATAACCTGCATAGTGTGTGTTATTGTCACGGTGTGAACATCATGGTGCAAACTCTGCTTGTACTTAGCTACACCCAGTGTGTGGGAGGGAGGGAACGAGGGAGGGAGTGGAGGGTGGGAACGAGGGAGGGAGGGAACGAGGGAGGGGGTGGAGGGTGGGAACGAGGGAGGGAGTGGAGGGTGGGAACGAGGGAAGGAGTGATGGAGGAAAGGAGGGAGGGAGGACAAGGGAAGGAGTGAGGGAGAGTACGAGGGAAGGAGTGAGGGAGGGAGTGGAGGGAGGGAACAAAGAGAAAAGGGAGGGAGTGGATGGTAAGAACGAGGGAATGAGTGAGGGAGGGAGTGGAGTAGAGGGGTGAGGAGTAAGGGAGTGGAGGGTGGGATACAAGGGAAGGATTGAGGGAGGGAGGAAGGGTGGGAGGGAAGGAGTGGAGGGGAAGGTTTCATTTGTTAGGGAAAAATCTCTCCTGACGTTCGTCTCGGCCCTGAAATGACCCACTCACCTAGGCTTCTGGTCCATTGATCTAGGCCTTTCCCTGGCTTCTCACTCCATTAAACATTTATCCAAGGAGGAAGGAGGGGCGCTTTGATGCCTGTGACTCTTGATCCGAGGACATGGAGCTAACACTCCACTTTCTCAGATCAAACGTGGTTATTCCCCCACTCTTACCATTCCCCCCGTCTAGTACACACTCTCCCTCCCTTCCCTTCGCTCTTCTCTGTGACTAGTTAATGGTTCGCGTTCGAGCGAAACATCGTCATAAATTTTAGTCTATTATATGCGGGTTATCTGCGTGCTGCGGGACCCTTACGGGTTTAGTTCTTCTTGAATGCAACAATGACAAATAAGGGAGAGCAGACAGCGTTGTTTTTGTTGCTGCTAAAACCATTAATGTTCTTATCAACACTACTGTTTATAATACAGTTAATATGTTTGTTCATAGGTAGTAGGTTGGTAGATAGCAACCACCCAGGGAGGTACTACCATCCTGCCAGGTGACTGTGAAACAGAAACCTGAAACTGTTTTACATGATGGTAGGATTGCTGGTGTCTTTTTTCTGTCTCATAAACATGCAAGATTTCAGGTACGTCTTGCTATTTCTACTTACACTTAGGTCACACTACGCAAACATGTACACGTTTATGTATACACACTCATCTGAGTTTTCTTCGATTTTATCTTAATAGTTCTTGTTCTTATTGCTTTTCCTTTCATATCCATGGGGAAGTGGAATAAGAATCTTTCCTCCATAAGCCATGCGTGTTGTAAAAGTCAACTAAAATGCCGGGAACAATGGGCTAGTAACCCCTTTTCCTGTATAGCTTACTAAAAAGAAGAAGAAGAAAACCGTCAAAGTGGGATGTTTGAATGTGCATGGATGTTGTGTGAATGATAAGAAAGAGATGATTGTAGATGTTATGAATGAAAAGAAGCTGGATGTCCTGGCTTTAAGTGAGACAAAGCTGAAGGGGGTAGGAGAGTTTCAGTGGGGAGAAATAAATGGGATTAGATCAGGGGTTTCAAATAGAGTTAGAGCTAAAGAAGGAGTGGCAATAATGTTGAATAATAAGTTATGGCAGGTAAAGAAGGAATATAAATGTATAAATTCAAGGATTATGTGGAGCAAAATAAAGGTTGGATGTGAAAAGTGGGTTATAGTAAGTGTTTATGCACCTGGAGAAGAGAGAAGTGTTGAGGAGAGAGAGAGATTTTGGGAAATTTTGAGTGAGTGTGTGGGGAGTTTTGAACCAAGTGAGAGAGTAATTGTGGTTGGGGATCTTAATGCTAAAGTGGGTAAAAATGTTGTGGATGGAGTAGTAGGTAAATTTGGGGTGCCAGGGGTAAATGTAAATGGGGAACCATTAATTGAGCTATGTGTAGAAAGAGGTTTGGTAATAAGTAATACATATTTTATGAAAAAGAGGATAAATAAATATACAAGGTATGATATAGCACGTAAGGAAAGTAGTTTGTTGGATTATGTATTGGTGGATAAAAGGTTGATGAGTAGGCTTCAGGATGTACATGTTTATAGAGGGGCAACGATATATCAGATCATTATTTGGTTGTAGCTACAGTTAGAGTAAAAGGTAGATGGGACAAAAAAAATGGCAACAGCAAGTAAGAGAGAGGTAAAAGTGTATAAACTAAGGGAGGAGGAAGTTAGGGTGAGATATAAGCAACTATTGGCAGAAAGGTGGGCTAGTGCAAGTAGGAGTAGTGGGGGGGTTGAAGAGAGTTGGGATAGTTTTAAAAATGCAGTATTAGAATGTGGGGCAGAAGTTTGTGGCTATAGGAGGGTGGGTGCAGGAGGAAAGAGGAGTGAGTGGTGGAATGAAGAAGTAAAGGGTGTGATAAAAGAGAAAAAGGAGCTTATGAGAGGTTTTTACAAAACAGAAGTGTTAATAGAAGAGCAGAGTATATGGAGAGTAAAAGAAAGGTGAAGAGAGTGGTGAGAGAGTGCAAAAGAAGAGCGGATGAAAGAATGGGAGAGGCTCTGTCAAGAAATTTGCTGAAAACAAGAAAAATTTTTGGAGTGAGATAAACAAGGTAAGAAAGCCTAGGGAACGAATGGATTTGTCAGTTAAAAACAGAGTAGGGGAGTTAGTAGATGGGGAGCTGGAGGTATTGGGTAGATGGCGGGAATATTTTGAGGAACTTTTAAATGTCGATGAAAAAAGGGAGGCGGTAATTTCATGTACTGGCCAGGGAGGTACAACATCGTTTAGGAGTGAAGAAGAGCAGGATGTGAGTGTGGGGAGGTGCGTGAGGCATTACGTAGAATGAAAGGGGTAAAGCAGCTGGAATTGACGGAATCATGACAGAAATGTTAAAAGCAGGGGGATATAGTGCTGGAGTGGTTGGTATTTTTGTTTAATAAATGTATGAAAGAGGGAAGGTACCTAGGGAGTGGCAGAGAGCATGTATAGTTCCTTTATATAAAGGGAAGGGGATAAAAGAGAGTGTAAAAATTATAGGGGAATAAGTTTACTGAGTATACCAGGTAAAGTGTATGGCAGGGTTATTATTGAAAGAATTAGAGGTAAGACAGAGAGTAGGATTGCAGATGAGCAAGGAGGCTTTAGAGTGGGTAGGGGATGTGTAGATCAAGTGTTTACAGTGAAGCATATATGTGAACAGTATTTAGATAAAGGTAGAGAAGTTTTTATTGCATTTATGGATTTAGAAAAGGCGTATGATAGAGTGGATAGGGGAGCAATGTGGCAAATGTTGCAAGTGTATGGAATAGGTAGTAAGTTACTGAAGGCTGTAAAGAGTTTTTATGAGGATAGTGAGGCTCAGGTTAGGGTGTGTAGGAGAGAGGGAGATTACTTCCCGGTAAAAGTAGGTCTTAGACAGGGATGTGTAATGTCACCATGGTTGTTTAATATATTTATAGATGGGGTTGTAAAATAAGTAAATGCTAGGGTGTTGGGGAGAGGGGTGGGATTAAATTATAAAGAATTAAATGCAAAATGGGAGTTGACACAGTTACTTTTTGCTGATGATACTGTGCTTATGGGAGATTCTAAAGAAAAGTTGCAAAGGTTAGTGGACGAGTTTGGGAGAGTATGTAAAGGTAGAAAGTTAAAAATGAACATAGATAAGAGTAAGGTGATGAGGGTATCAAACGATTTAAATAAAGAAAAATTGGATATTACATTGGAGAGAGGGATTATGGAAGAAGTAGATGTTTTCAGATATTTGGGAGTTGACGTGTCAGCGGATGGGTTTATGAAGGATGAGGTTACCCATAGAATTGATGAAGGAAAAAAGGTGAGTGGTGCGTTGAGGTATCTGTGGAGACAAAAAGCGTTATCCATGGAGGCAAAGAAGGGAATGTACGAAAGTATAGTGGTACCAACACTCTTATATGGGTGTGAAGCATGGGTTGCAAATGCTGCAGCGAGGAGGAGGCTGGAGGCAGTGGAGATGTCCTGTCTAAGGGCAATGTGTGGTGTAAATATTATGCAGAAAATTCGGAATGTGGAAATTAGGAGAAGGTGTGGAGTTACTAAAAGTATTTGTCAGAGGGCTGAAGAGGGGTTGTTGAGGTGGTTTGGTCATTTAGAGAGAATGGATCAAAGTAGAATGACTTGGAGAGCGTATAAATCTGTAGGGGAAGGAATGCGGGGTAGGGGCCGTCCTAGAAAAGGTTGGAGGGAAGGGGTAAAGGAGGTATTGTGGGCGAGGGGCTTGGACTTCCAGCAAGCATGTGTGAGCGTGTTAGATAGGAGTGAATGGAGACGAATGGTTTTTGGGACATGACGATCTGTTGGAGTGTGAGCAGGGTAACATTTTGTGAAGGGATTCAGGGAAACCAGTTAATTGATTTAGTTGGACTTGAGTCCTGGAAATGGGAAGTACAATGCCTGCACTTTAAAGGAGGGGTCTGAGATAGTGACAGCTGGGAGGGACTTTTCTCAGCTGTCGTATCTGAGCTCCTCTGCAAATACAGTGATTATGTATGAGTGTGGTGAAAGTGTTGAATGATGATGAAAGTATTTTCTTTTTTGGGGATTTTCTTTCTTTTTGGGTCACCCTGCCTCGGTGGGAGACGGCCGACTTGTTGAAAAAAAAAAAAAAATGTTTGTTTACATATGTTTACGTTGCTGTTAACACTTTAATGTTACTGTTAACACTGTTATTTACCTTACTGTTAACACTGTTATTTACCTTACTGTTAACACTGTTATTTACCTTACTGTCAACACTGTTATTTACCTTACTGCTAACACTGTTATTTACCTTACTGATAACACTGTTATTTACCTTACTGTTAACACTGTTATTTACCTTACTGTTAACACTGTTGTTTACCTTACTGTTAACACTGTTGTTTACCTTACTGTTAACACTGTTCTTTACCTTACTGTTAACACTGTTGTTTACCTTACTGTTAACACTGTTCTTTACCTTACTGTTAACACTGTTGTTTACCTTACTGTTAACACTGTTCTTTACCTTACTGTTAACACTGTTGTTTACCTTACTGTTAACACTGTTGTTTACCTTACTGTTAACACTGTTGTTTAAATTACTGTTAACACTGTTGTTTACCTTACTGTTAACACTGTTGTTTACCTTACTGTTAACACTGTTGTTTAAATTACTGTTAACACTGTTGTTTACCTTACTGTTAACACTGTTGTTTACCTTACTGTTAACACTGTTGTTTACCTTACTGTTAACAATTCTTGACGTTACTGTTGATAACTTTTCTGGTAACAGTTGCCGAAGTTACTGTTAAAATTGTTGTTAATAATACTATTATTTTTTTTAACGTTGCCGTTAACAAAGCTCTTATTTGTAGTGCTTAAGAAAACGTTAATAAACAGACGTTAAAAGCTTAGTACGAGATGAAGTGCTAAACCCGTAAGGAGCGCCTGACGGTTAGCAAGTACTCAGGCTTCATTCAAGGAAGTTGAGGGCTGCTCTAGTTTCTTGGATCAAGAGCTCTTCACCAGTATCAAGACACTACCGTTGAAAGGCTGATGCTTTGAAGATAAGATGTTGATAACGACGGCGGCAGCAGCAGCAACAGTAGCAGCAGCAGCAAGAGCAGCAGCACTAGCAGCAGCAGCAGCAACACTAGCACTAGCAGCAGCAACACTAGCAGCAGCACTAGCAGCAGCAGCATCAACACTAGCACTAGCAGCAGCAGCATCACTAGCAGCAGCAGTAGCAGCAGCAGCAACAGCGGCAGCAGCAACACTAGCAGCAGCAGTAGCAGTAGCAGCAGCAGCAACAGCTGCAGCAGCAACACTAGCAGCAGCACTAGCAGCAGCAGCAGCAACACTAGCACTAGCAGCAGCAGCATCACTAGCAGCAGCAGTAGCAGCAGCAGCAACAGCAGCAGCAGCATCACTAGCAGCAGCAGTAGCAGCAGCAGCAACACTAGCACTAGCAGCAGCAGCAACACTAGCAGCAGCAGTAGCAGCAGCAGCAACACTAGCACTAGCAGCAGCAGCATCACTAACAGCAGCAGTAGCAGCAGCAGCAACACTAGCACTAGCAGCAGCAGCATCACTAACAGCAGCACTAGCAGCAGCAGCATCACTAGCAGCAGCTGTAGCAGCAGCAGCAAGAGCATCAGCACTAGCAGCAGCAGCAACAGCAGCACTAGCAACAGTATCACTAGCAGCAGCAGCACTACCAGCAGCAAGAGCAGCAGCATTAGCAGCAGCAGCAACAGCAGCACTAGCAGCAGTAGCACTAGCAGCAGCAGCACTACCAGCAGCAAGAGCAGCAGCAGCAACAGCAGCACTAGCAGCAGTAGCAGCAGCAGCAACACTAGCAACAGCAGTACTATAAGCAGTTGCCGTATCAGCACCCCTGAGTCACATTCCTGCTAGTGCTGACATCAGTAGCAGCACCCCTGGTCACATCTCTGTTAGTGTTGACAGCAGCAGCATCACTCCTGGGTCACATTCGTGCTAGTGTTGACAGCAGCAGCAGCACTCCTGGGTCACATTCGTGCTAGTGTTGACAGCAGCAGCAGCACTCCTGGGTCACATTCGTGCTAATTTTGATAGCAGCACCACCACCACCACTGGGTCACATCTCTGTTAGTGTTGACAGCAGCAGCACCCCCACTGGGTCACATTCGTGCTAGTGTTGACAGCAGCAGCAGCACTCCTGGGTCACATTCGTGCTAGTGTTGATAGCAGCAGCAGCACTCCTGGGTCACATTCGTGCTAATGTTGACAGCAGCAGCACTCCTGGGTCACATTCGTGCTAATGTTGACAGCAGCACCACCACCACCACTGGGTCACATCTCTGTTAGTGTTGACAGCAGCTGCAGCACCGCTGGGTCACATTCCTGCTAGTGTTGACAGCAGCAGCAGCAGCACTCCTGGGTCACATTCGTACTAGTGTTGACAGCAGCAGCACCACTGGGTCACATCTCTGTTAGTGTTGACAGCAGCTGCAGCACCGCTGGGTCACATTCCTGCTAGTGTTGACAGCAGCACCACCACCACTGGGTCACATTCGTGCTAGTGTTGACAGCAGCAGCAGCACTCCTGGGTCACATTCCTGCTAGTGTTGACATCAATAGCTGTAGCAGCACCGCTGGGTCACATTCCTGCTAGTATTGGCAGCAGCAGCAGTACCCTGGGTCACATTCCTTATAGTGTTGGCAGCAGCAGCAGTAGCCTGGGTCACATTCCTGCTAGTTTTGACATCAGCAGAACCACTGGGTCACATTCCTGCTAAGTATTGGCAGCAGCAGCAGTACCCTGGGTCACATTCCTGCTAGTGTTGACAGCAGCAGCAGTACCCTGGGTGTCATCTCTGCCAGACGCAAGACATGCCCTGCCTGGGTGTCATCTCTGCCAGACGCAAGACATGCCCTGCCTGGGTGTCATCTCTGCCAGACGCAAGACATGCCCTGCCTGGGTGTCATCTCTGCCAGACGCAAGACATGCCCCGCCAGCTGGGTTACAGATACAATCAGTGTATCATTATAGAGCAGCTAACCGGGTGATGGCAATTTGCAGTAATTAGGGTGATGCTAGTGGCAGTTGTGGCATGAACATGTGCATTGGGGCACTGTGGAGTGAGAAAGTGGTGGAAGCTCGTCAGAGAGAGAAGAGAGAGAGAGAGAGAGGAGAGAGAGAGAGAGAGAGAGAGAGAGAGAGAGAGAGAGAGAGAGAGAGAGAGGAGAGTGAGGGAGAGAGAGAGTGAGGGAGAGTGAGGGAGAGAGAGAGAGAGAGAGAGAGAGAGAGAGAGAGAGAGAGAGAGAGAGAGAGAGAGAGAGAGAGAGAGAGAGAGAGAGAGAGAGAGAGAGAAAGAGAAAATGTGCAAGAGATAACACAGACATCTCACGGTGCTCCCCAGGTCGTGAAAAAGATCATAATTCTTTCGTAGATCTTCAATGTATTTCCCAAAATTGAAAATCGCAAAATGTGTGAAGCTGATGATATAGGTAGAGCCTCGCCCCACTCATGTGGTTTTTCCCACGCTGTAAGAGCCACACACGCGCTGGGCTCCGGGACTTTCAGAGCAGCCCGAGCGCTGGGCTCCGGGACTTTCAGAGCAGACCGAGCGCTGGGCTCTGGGACTTTCAGAGCAGACCGAGCGCTGGGCTCTGGGACTTTCAGAGCAGCCCGAGCGCTGGGCTCTGGGACTTTCAGAGCAGCCCGAGCGCTGGGCTCTGGGACTTTCAGAGCAGCCCGAGCGCTGGGCTCCGGGACTTTCAGAGCAGCCCGAGCGCTGGGCTCCGGGACTTTCAGAGCAGACCGAGCGCTGGGCTCTGGGACTTTCAGAGCAGCCCGAGCGCTGGGCTCTGGGACTTTCAGAGCAGCCCGAGCGCTGGGCTCTGGGACTTTCAGAGCAGCCCGAGCGCTGGGCTCCGGGACTTTCCGAGCAGACCGAGCGCTGGGCTCTGGGACTTTCAGAGCAGACCGAGCGCTGGGCTCCGGACTTTCAGAGCAGACCGAGCGCTGGGCTCTGGGACTTTCAGAGCAGACCGAGCGCTGGGCTCCGGACTTTCGAGCAGACCGAGCGCTGGGCTCTGGGACTTTCAGAGCAGACCGAGCGCTGGGCTCCGGACTTTCAGAGCAGCCGAGCGCTGGGCTCCGGACTTTCAGAGCAGACCGAGCGCTGGGCTCCGGGACTTTCAGAGCAGACCGAGCGCTGGGCTCTGGGACTTTCAGAGCAGCCGAGCGCTGGGCTCCGGGACTTTCCGAGCAGACCGAGCGCTGGGCTCCTGGGACTTTCAGAGCAGACCGAGCGCTGGGCTCCGGGACTTTCAGAGCAGCCCGAGCGCTGGGCTCCGGGACTTTCAGAGCAGACCGAGCGCTGGGCTCCGGGACTTTCCGAGCAGACCGAGCGCTGGGCCCGGGACTTTCAGAGCAGACCGAGCGCTGGGCTCCGGGACTTTCAGAGCAGACCGAGCGCTGGGCTCCGGGACTTTCCGAGCAGACCGAGCGCTGGGCTCCGGGACTTTCAGAGCAGACCGAGCGCTGGGCTCCGGGACTTTCAGAGCAGACCGAGCGCTGGGCTCCGGGACTTTCAGAGCAGACCGAGCGCTGGGCTCTGGGACTTTCAGAGCAGCCCGAGCGCTGGGCTCCGGGACTTTCAGAGCAGACCGAGCGCTGGGCTCCGGGACTTTCAGAGCAGACCGAGCGCTGGGCTCCGGGACTTTCAGAGCAGACCGAGCGCTGGGCTCCGGGACTATAAGACCTACCCTGGTTTCATGTGTAGTACAAATGTATTGTGATTTCTGCAAATAACTCCTGCCCCGGCATCCCAGAGAGGCTTCCCCGTGTGTGGGTCAGTGCTTGTAGTGGTTTAACATATGGTTAGTTAAAAAAAAGCACCGTGGGTCTTTAATGATTAAAGCAAATTACATATTTACTTCCCTATACATGACTCACGAAATCGTAATAACAAGAGTACAAACAAATCACGGAACGGATGGGGTTAAAACCCATGGTAAGCGAGTTTCAAAACTCACAGGCCAGTGCGTTAACCACTCAGCCAGCTGGCTCTAACAAGATTCATCCAACTAAGTATATTTCTGTACACCACAGGGAGGTTAGCATGGGCCACCACTGTGACCACAAATGCAGTTTTTTACAGATGAATTCCACATCATCGTGGCTGTGTCGTTATTGCTATGTGCTGTTATTGCTATGCTTACTGAGTATGCTTCAAGGAACAAGTTTGAGGAAATACATTATTCCTTGATCCCTCTAATGGTTCTGTCCTCTTTTTCTTTCCCATCTAACATATCTTTATCTTCACTTATTATAAACTCCAGTAACCATTCATTCAACACTTCCAGATGCCTAAGCTTTTTGCTTTGTTCTTCTATCATCTTCGTTTGTATTCTCAAAATTATTTGGGAATCCTCCACAATGAAGGATATGTATTAGTTTAGTAATGCTGGGTAGCATTAACGTTCACCAGGAATAATTTGGGGTTAGTGATCCTTGTTTAGGTTCAAAATACCTTATTCTTTATAGGAACTTGCAATATTGTTCATTCACTTCTTTATTCTTGCTTATATCATTCTCCCGGCTTGTTCCTCCTTCTACATAGCATCTTATCATGGAACACGTAGTTCATCTATCCTGTTTTGTCTTACCACTGTAAGTCAATCATGTCTCACAAGATTTGCATGGCACGATCTCTATTCCCAATTCTATGCGTGTGTTCTGTAAGGTTTTTAATTCCTTCTAGATATTCAGTCAGTGTTTTAAAATATTTGTCTTCAAGTTACCCATATACTTCCACTCCCTGCAAAGATTGATCTCTAAATTAGGGCGTTTTGCTTGTCTTCACCGTTTTAGTGTTTGTATCACGTTTTCCTTCAATATTTATCAATGATTTTGTGAAAGATGTATGTGAATGGCTTTCACAGGACTCGTCATTCTCTGTTGTCATTATGACAATATTTCACTCAAACCTGATATGTTTTAAGCTTAGTTTGTGATATTTCCCAAGTTCCTGCTTCCTCACACTGCCGGTTGAACAATGGCATTTCCAAGTGTCTCTTTTCTATTTCCCTCCGGATAGGTAAAATTTTCTGTCCCTTCTTTCCAATTCTAGCCGAATAAAATCATAACTTCCTATGTGGATTATCAACTGACTAACGTTCCACTGCATTTGTGTGACATAATGGAGTATTTTATCATTGTCATCCGATATATCAGTCTCTTCGATTCTCAATTTTCATTTTTTTTTCTCTTCCACCAGGCAGCAGGACTCGTAGATGCAGCGAGGGTTCGCTCAGCGAGGGCTCGCTCAGCGAGGCTCGCTCAGCGAGGGCTCTGCTGAAAACAAGGTCTGGTAATGCCGTTGTATCATTTCCGCTAAGTCTTGTTAGTTCTTTAAAATGTTACCTTTGGTAGTCCTGTATTATCGAGTCAAAGAGCTTGCCTTTTCCCGTCTCTGGCCCTCGTCTGGGTCCCAGTTCTTCCGATGCCGTTTCATCATAGTTGAAATCTACTATTATTGGTTTTGTCATGGCTTCCTTTACTGTCTCTGCGATTTTTAATGTTATTTCTTGTTTCTGTCTTATTCATATTTGGGTATTATTTGATGGTGGCGGTGGTGGGTTGGTTATGTATGTCACCCACGAGGACCATAACAATTTCCAGAGGAAAATTCTGACCGTTTCGGAGCATCTTAGAAAAGCTGTCTTAGGTATCTTATTCAGATTGTTGGATAATTATTATTGATACAACAATACATTATGAGAAATTGTCTAGTTTTGTAATTTACAATGCTCCAAACTTCCTTTCATCATTTATCATGAGCGTTACTCGTTTCCCCCGTCCTCTTCTCTCTTGTATCTTCATGCAGAAGTCCCGGAGGAACATTTGCATCTAAGTTTGTATACATTACTTGGATTTACGCTCCTGCTTTGCCAGTGTATGTCTGAGCTTGGCATGGCTGGAAATCGTCGTCTTGAGGGTGTAGTGGGTCTTGAGGGTGTAGTGGGTCTTGAGGGTGTAGTGGGTCTTGAAGGTGTAGTGGGTCTTGAGGGTGTAGTGGGTTTTGAGGGTATAGTAGGTCTTGAGGGTGTAGTGAGTCTTGAGGGTGTAGTGGGTCTTGAGGGTGCAGTGGGTCTTGAGGGTGCAGTGGGTCTTGAAGATGCAGTGGGTCTTGAAGGTGCAATGGGTCTTGAAGGTGCAGTGGGTCTTAAAGGTGTAGTGGGTCTTGAGGGTGTAGTGGGTCTTGAGGGTATAGTAGGTCTTGAGGGTATAGTAGGTCTTGAGGGTGTAGTGGGTCTTGAGGGTGCACTGGGTCTTGAAGGTGCAGTTGGTCTTATAGGTGCAGTGGGTCTTGAAGGTGCAGTGGGTCTTAAAGGTGTAGTGGGTCTTGAGGGTGTAGTGGGTCTTGGTGTAGTGGGTTTTGAGGGGGTCCTGGGTCTTGGGTGTGCAGTGGGTGAGACATGGGTGAATGGCGGGTAGGGTTTCAGGGTGCAGTGTTTTTTTTAGGGTATTGTGTGTCCTGGGTATGTGGTGGGTCTTTAGGGTGTGGTGAGGCCTGGGTGTGTGTTGGGTCATGATGGTGTGATGAGTCCTGGGTGTGTGGTGAGTCCTGGGTGTGTGGTGAGTCCTGGGTATGTGGTGAGTCCTGGGTGTGTGTTGGGTCATGATGATGTGATGAGTCCTGGGTGGATCTTTAGGGTGTGGTGAGTCCTGGGTGTGTGGTGAGTCCTGGGTGTGTGGTGAGCCCTGGGTGTGTGGTGAGGCCTGGGTGTGTGGTGAGCCCTGGGTGTGTGGTGAGTCCTGGGTGTGTGAAGGGGCTAAAGAATGTAGTGATGACTGAGTGTATAACTGATTGGTGGGGAGAGTTGAAACTGTTTTCGTGTTGAGGGTGTTCACTGATCATACACTGGGGAGGTAGAGTGTGTTAGTTAATGATAGTGGAGAGGACATTTACTGTGTGTGAATGATACTGGTGTGATCGGCATGGATGTCCTGTCTGTAATGGGGAGAGGAATCACTGTTAAATGGCGAGAACTGGAAAGTGATTCTTGGAAGGTCTTACTGTTTGTTTAAAATGTGAAAACTATGGAGATTGTAGATAAGTGAGGTATAATGATAGAAATTTAGTGGGGGTGGATAAGAGAGGAAGGACGATGGTGGTGAAGAATAGATGAAAAGGAGAAAGGAGCTGAGGAAGAGGAATATAGGATTGAGACACGACAGTTTAGCCGAGGGTTTGTGGAAGTTAAACTTTGGCGGTACTGAGGAATGATGGACTGATGGAATGACGAGGTCATATATACTGAAGCATACAGTAAAATATTCTTTTTCTCAGTAGAATATTTTCTTAATTTCACTACAAACATGAACTCAAATATGATGCAATAGTTCCTTGCTCCCCGTGGTATGTCATTCTAATTCATCAATGTCAGACACATTTTTTGAAGAATATTAAAATTAGTCCAGTTGGTTTACACTGTTTCCTCACACTTGATGAATCTTTAAAGTTTTGTACAAGGACGAACTTTGATTAATATTCCTTCTCCTGTTTTTATTCCTTATAGATGAAATCTCAGAGGATTAGACTGATGTATTATTCTCACTGTTTGATGCTACGACTGTGTTGTAGGATGGTTTTATTGTTACGTTGTCCACATGTATTTGTCTGGTCTCCTCTTGCTTCCTGGTGCTTATAAAATAGTATCTTTATTATTCACCCTATACTCACCCTGTGGGTGGTAGTCAGAGGCACATAATGTCCAGGGACTGGGCCGCAAACTTTTAATAAATAAACAAGTTCCAGTGGTAATGAACTATTTGCATGTTTATATCTGGTTACAATCGTAATGAGTTATTTATGCAGACATGAATTAGGTCACAAAAATAATTCCTTATATTTTAGCAAGGAATGCTTGTGAAAAAAATAAGTGATTGAGCAGTATTTACAGAAGGTGAAGTCAGGGTAATTTTCCAGAATCGTTGGTAATATATCAGTTGTCTCTGAACTCACATTCCAGCACATAATGAAGCAAGGTGTGACAAATGTCCATCTGGTAAAGTTTACATTTACTTTGGTCTACATCATCTGGTGATGATTTAACCTGCCAGAGATACTAGTAACCCCAGCAGGAGCCGGGCGGTAGTGACATCCAAGAGTTTAAACTTATTTTGTTGGATACACCATAAACATGTGTCTCCTGCATTATAGTGATGATAAATGAACCGACTAGTGTCAGTCTCCCTCAGATTATAATCTCCCTCTTTGAAGGCCTTTACCAATTCATCAGTTCTATAATGCTTCTGAAGACCAATGCGAGATGGAATCCACAGGTGTATTCTGACTAGCACTGTCCACAATCCTACCATACTTGTCTAGCTTCTGATATAAGCATGCCACAAGTGATACTCAAGGAGTTAACGGCATTTATGGATGATAAATAATTAGTTACACTTAAAGTGTCAACCTTTGATACTTGGACGCATTTGTGTGCAAGGAGTATGACAAACAGCTCAGATGGAAGGGTAGAGGCCCAGTTACTGATGCATGCTCAAGTTTCTATATGAAAGTCCTGACTGAGATATGACGGCAGCACTACCAGCTGCACCATTGGTGCACAGAGCCATCAACATACATAATTTGTGAGTGTACAGTTTGACTAAGGTATCAATACAATTTGAGGCATCCTGCTTGGATTCAAGGCGAAGTTTTGTTGTGGTGCAAGAAATTTTTTAGATGGGAAAAGGAGGAATAGTGGTTTGGAATGGGGTAATTTTCCAAGGAGCAGGTAAGTGTCGCTGTTACCTTACTTGACACAGTTCATGTATCTGGTTCATTCGAAGATCAGTTCCAGTTTTTATGATCCATCAGGAGGAGTGCTCAACAGTGCTGAAGAAAGTTTGGAGGGCTTCTGTGCAAGGGTTTGAATGGGCTAGCCTGAGTATGTTGACCCCAATGAGGACATTTCTTTCTGTGACACGATCTCTGATGCTTGGAATATCAATTTCTTTCCGCATGTTTAGAATTTTGGGCGGTACGAGGGCATCTCTGGATGATCCTCATTGCTTCGTTCTGCAATTTTTCCAAGCTTCCAGTCTGACACAAGAGCAAGTAGTGGCACGGAATAGTCAACCAATGATCTAATATAAACAAAATACATAATTTTAACAATTTTAACATCAGCACAATACCTGGGATAAAAACCTACCACCACTGTAAGTTTTCTCAGCCTTTCTTTGTATTGCTGACAAAGGTTTTCCCAAGTCCAAGTAGTGGGATATAAAGTAGTGCCGCTATTACTATTGCTCCTCGTAGGTCACTGGTAGAAGTTCAGCTTACAAAAAAGACCTGGTTTCAATGCGGGGGGAGGGGAGAAGAGAGGGACGGGGGAACAAGACTCTTTTTTTGAGTCTTCTAACACTTACTAAATCTTTTGGAAATATGCTACAATACTTTACTTCTCTGGAGCATCCTAGGTTAACCCTCAAGAATCAATAATCAAAATAAATTCTTCTCCATTCTCATATTACTTATTTAAACTTTTATTGTCTTGAGGTTCTAACGAGAGTTCTACATCCTCACCTAAATTCTTTCACTCCTTACTATTTGAAACCTCTCAGAGAATATTACATGCATTTATATTTTTCTTATATTTTTTTTTCACTACTAATTTGTCGTTGTTGAATTTCTCATCACATAATTCCTTAAAAATTATAATATTTGCAACACTTACAACTTCCTCTTTTAACTCACTGCACTAAACAACAACTATGTCAACAAACAATTCTTGTATCCCTTCGTCTCCACTCTTTTTCTCTACTTACAACTGTGTTCTCACTGTGGTTTAGCGCTTCTATTTGATTATAATAATAATAATACAACTGTGTTCTCATCTTATCTCTGTTGCAGGTACCAAAAACTCGTTTTCTTTCTATTCTTTCATGCCATTTTAATGACCATTTAAATATTTGAAATTGTTCACACAAAGATGTGAACATATGACGTTTAGCTTGTACAAATGTTAGGGTAGATTTTGTAATATTCTTAGGTTTCTTAGTGTACCTTAACTATATTTGAAATTTGACGATTTTGTTTAAAAATAACATTTTTGCATTTGATATACACCAGCAAATCTTCTTAATGTTTTAACTGTGAGGAAGTTTGATACTCTGAAACGTTTGGATGATAGATGAAGAAATTTGGATATGAAATAATGTTCAGCACTGTTTTAGTTTTTCTGGATCTTACGTGTCTTAGATTCCCAAAAGGAAAGTGTCTCTTTGTGAGGTTATTGATAATTTAACCTATATATATATATATATATATATATATATATATATATATATATATATATATATATATATATATATATATATATATATATATATATATATATATATATATATATATATATATATATGTATATATATATATACATACGTGTATGTATATGTGTGTGTGTGTGTGTGCAACTCACAGTCGTGAGGTGGAGTGTTAAGGTTGATATTTTAAAGCAGACATGTAAAATTAATATTTTAAAAAATATCGCCTGATTTCGGCTGATTTTTAACCAATACCATAAAAATGGAGGATGGGGACTTTTGTGTGTTGTGATGACATGTTTGGCTGGACTTGTAACAGGTTTTCTTAGTTCTCGAGAGAGCTTTTCATGGCGGACCCACTGAGGGAAAGGTAGCGAACCACTGGCTTCAAGGTTCTTCCTGGTCTCCTTTTTAAATAATAGCATAAGTTGTGCCATCTCCCATTTTTTGTACCCTCGCAGCCCGGCCTAGGGACAAGCTTTTCTCTCGACTGACTGGTCAGCCAATCTGTTGCTGCTGGTGGATTATTGATATATATATATATGTTTCAGCCTGGACGACCTGACACCTGGCGGATGTAGTGACCAGCTTCCTGGAAACTTCTACACTTGATCCCACAGTGTTTCAAGGGAGGGGAAAGGGGTGTAAAAGGGACAGAGGTGGTTGGAAAGAAAGGAGAAGGGGGTGGAAATGGAGGAAATTAGCGAGGAAAGGAAGAAGGGGGTAGAAATGGAGGAGAGGAGCGAGGAAATCAAGGAGAGAGGGTGGAAAGAGAGGAGAGTGGTGGACAGGAGGACAATGAGCGGAAATTGAGAAATGGTGAAAAGGGAGGAGAGGGAATATCAAAGGATTAGAGGGGGGTATAAAGAATGAAAGGTGAAGGGATTCATTTTTACCAAAATACACTACATCAGCAGCTGTACGTCATCACAGAGGTGGATTTCATAAAGGCAGTAATGGAATGTGTCAGCCTTCAGCAGGGCAATAAGAATAACAAGAAATCCACTACGGGTCCAGTAGCCATGGGTGGTTTACAAGTTTCACTTCAGCAGAACTGGAGTTTCTTTTAGTGGGAATTACCGTCTCAGCATTAGGATGTGAATTTAAGGGGCAGTGAGTGATGGATACAGAGAGAAGGGGGAAAGGATGAGTTATGGAAAGAAAAGATGGGACACATCATGGGAGGACGGGGCTAAGAAAGATAGAACACAGAGGGGGAAGAAATAACATACCTGAAGTATGTATCTCTCACAAAATAACAGTAGTATAGATGTGAGCCTCAGACACTACAACTCATTTCTCACAAATACAAATTAGGTGAAAAATTAAAGAAATAGCCTTACATTATTTTGTAATAGCAACTTTATTGCAAATAAAAAAAAATAGCTTTATTCAACGAATACTGTACCAAGAATGTAGATGACGAAAATTCAAGAGCAGGTGTTGAAAAGCACATCCAGACACAGGACATATTCACAGTGAGGTGTGTATGCTCTTTGTTTTTGTTTCCTTATCAATTACTTGAATCTCTACATCATGAATTAAAGTATTCTTGACTAGTGGTGAACAGGTGACATGCAACCTTACTGACCCTCATATAGTTGACAGACTTTAATTAAGCCCCATTAACCAAACTTTCCAAGACAACACGTCAGTGGCACTCTGGTGATGGTAACATAACACAGCAGGACAAGTGTTTCCTGACGGGGGTCCTAGATGATGACCCGCCGTTGGAGCTTTTGGTCATCTGACCGAGGCCTTCAGCTGGCTTACCGGTCTACCCCTTTAAAAAAAATTATGGTCAGTTATAACCATTTCTTAGATTGCAAACGTAGAAGCAACACTTGTTTTATTCACTTGTAGTAGTCTTAAAAAAAATCCAGCATGGATAAAATAACTTTCCTGCACATTCCTTTAAAATTCATGGTTCCAGCCCCTCCGATCCCATTTTTCTTGTCAGTATCCAGTAGTAATTTCTTTATTTTTCTTTATTTCAATATTCTTTTTTTCAGCTACTGTATCTGTTGGGGATTGAAATCCTTTACATCTTCAGTAAAATCTCACTGAAATTGTCTATCTCACACATTTACTCCTTAACTTCAGTAATGTTGTCATTGTCCTTTATTATTTCTATTTCTATTTTATTTTATCAAATTTTCCTCCTCTCTTACATTTGTATATTTATTTCTGTCCTGTCAGAGTCTCTGTCAGGGTTCTTCCTGGAATCGTTTCCTTTATTAGTTCCAAAATTCTTCATTTTTTCATAGCTCTCTAGCAATTTCCGATCAACCCTTCTTTATTACTGTTTTTTTCTAATTCTTTAAGAAAATAACTACATTTCGGCCGCTTGGCGATCCGAGAAAGATATCCCCGTATTGCGTAACCCCAACCCCCTCCACTGTGTCTCAATGCATGCGATAGGAATAGTACATAGTGAGACAGAAGTTGATCATGCCTTTAAATACTAGCACTGAAGACATGAAGTGAATCAGAAGAGTCATTCACAACTCATCATATGGAAATTAATATCAAAATTTCTTTAAAAAAAAAAAAAAATGGTAAATTAGGACAAACACAACCCAAATCAAATTCAAACCTTTCAATGAGAACAATAACGAAATATACACAGGCACATTAAGTTTGAAGCAGCTCAATAGTTGCATTAACTTACCAGCCTGGAGGAGTTGAAGTTTATCAGATGTGACACTTAGAAAATATAGCATGAAAAGCATTATTTCACATTGTCCAATTTCTTGACCCCCCCCCCCCAAAAAAAAAAAAAAAAATTAAAAAAAAAAATAAGATTTACAAAGTAAATATCAATCCGTTTTTTCTTCTAAGACAGATCAGTTTTAAGAAAGTAAGTTCGGTAAGTTTTAAACTTAGAGTAGTTAACATATAAATAATTAGTTAACATAGAAATAATTAACAATGGTCTTGAGTGCACCCAGATGTTATAAACACAAAAGAACATTATGTTAATTTAATCTAGAATAACAAAATATATTTAAACACTGACTTATTTCTCATCGGAACAGAAATTCTCCACTTACTTCACAGAAACTAATTTGAGCAACAAAACTGTCACATTATAATTTACACAGCCTAACATCAAGAATTTACAGTTGACCAGAAGAGGCTTTTTCTAGGTACTTCGCATAATACAACAAATTTGTACCCAAACCCATGATTTTTTAATTTTTTCCTTGTGATACATCAGCCTCTGAAGACTGCTGCCGTTCACAACTGTTTTATCTTAATCAAAAGAAAGTGCTGAACCCGAAGGATCCTCTTGTATCATTTAGGGTAACCAAGGTATCAGGATCGAAATATATACAATAAAGATGTCCTGAGTCTATATATATATATATATATATATATATATATATATATATATATATATATATATATATATATATATATATATGCAAGACAACCACTATGAAAAAATAGAGGAATTCCAAGCGCTTTCGTGACTACTCACATTATATATATATATGGCGTAATGACAGTAGTTTGTTGGACCACGTATTGGTAGATAAAATTCTGTTAAGTAGACTTCAGGATGTACATGTTTATAAAGGGGCCACAGATATATTTCATAAGAACATAAGAAAGGAGGAACACTGCAGCAGGCCTGTTGGCCCATACTAGGCAGGTCCTACACAATCCATCCCACTAACAGAATATTTGCTCAACCTAATTTTCAATGCTACCCAAGAAATAAGCTTTGATAATTATATTTACTCATGTGCAATTCCCACTCAAATCCAACCCCTTTCACTCATGAATTTATCCAACCTAAATTTGAAACTACCCAAGGTCCTTGCTTCAATAACCCTACTAGGCAGACTGTTCCACTCATCAACTACCCTATTTCCAAACCAATACTTTCCTATATCCTTTCTAAATCTAAACTTATCTAACTTGAATCCATTATTGTGGGTTCTCTCTTGGAGAGATATCCTCAAGACCTTATTTATATCCCCTTTGTTAATACCCACCTTCCACTTGTATACCTCGATCATGTCTCCCCTCATTCTACGTCTTACAAGTGAATGTAATTTAAGGGTCTTCAATCTTTCTTCGTAAGGAAGATTTCTAATGCTATGTATTAATTTAGTCATTCTACGCTGAATGTTTTCTAATGAATTTATGTCCATTCTGTAATATGGAGACCAGAACTGACCTGCGTAATCTAGGTGAGGCCTTACTAATGATGTATAAAGCTGTAATATAACCTCTGGACTTCTGTTGCTTACACTTCTTGATATAATAATCCCAGTAATCTATTTGCCTTATTACGTACGCTTAGGCATTGCTGTCTTGGTTTAAGGTTGCTTGCTTACCATCACCTGCCCAAGTCGCTTCTCAAAGCCTAATCTGTATGGCTAAGTTCTACGTTATTTAACTTATAAGTGCTTGGGTTGTGGACACTCCCGAGCTTCAGTACCTTGCATTTATCTGCATTGAACTGCATCTGCCACTTTTCTGACCACGAATTAAGTTTGTCTAAATCTTCCTGAAGTTCTATGACATCTATGTTTGAATCAATTATCCTACCTATCTTCGTGTCGTCGGCGAATTTGCTCATGTCACTAGTAATTCCCTCATCAAGGTCATTGATATATATTATAAATAACAACGGGCCTAAGACTGATCCCTGTGGAACACCACTTGTTACAAGTCCCCACTCGGATTTAACCCCATTTATGCACACTCTCTGCTTCCTATTGGTGAGCCATGACTCGATCCATGACAGCACTTTTCCCCCAGTGCCATGAGCTGCCACTTTCTTTAACAGTCTCTGATGTGGTACTCTATCAAAACCCTTACTAAAATCCAAATAAACAATATCGAATTCTTTATCATGATCAACTGCCTCAAAAGCCTTACTGAAAAAAGTTAATAAATGGGGTCGAAGATGTATGGGGTAGGTTTAAGAATGTAGTGTTAGAGTGTTCAGCAGAAGTTTGTGGTTACAGGAAAGTGGATGCGTGAGGGAAGAAGAGCGATTGGTGGAATAATGATGTAAAGAGAGTAGTAAGGGAGAAAAAGCTAGCATATGAGAGGTTTTTACAAAGTAGAAGTGATGCAACGAGGGAAGAGTATATGGAGAGAAAAAGAAAGGTTGAGAGGGTGATGAAGCAATGTAAAAAGAGAGCAAATGAGAGAGTGGGTGAGATGTTATCAACAAATTTTGTTGAAAATAAAAAAAAGTTTTGGAGTGAGATTAATAAGTTGAGGAAGCCTAGGGAACGAATGAATTTGACAGTTAAAAATAGGAGAGGAGAGCTGGAGAGATATTAAATGGAGAGTTAGAGGTATCGGGAAGATGGAGGGAATATTTTGAGGAATTGTTAAATGTTGATGAAGATAGGGAAGCTGTGATTTCGTGTATAGGGCAAGGAGGAATAACATCTTGTAGGAGTGAGGAAGAGCCAGTTGTGAGTGTGGGGGAAGTTCGTGAGGCAGTTGGTAGAAGAATGAAAGAGGGTAAGGCAGCTGGGATTGATGGGATAAAGATAGAAATGTTAAAATCAGGTGGGGATATAGTTTTGGAGTGGTTGGTGCTATTATTTAATAAATGTATGGAAGAGGGTAAGGTATCTAGGGATTGCCAGAGAACATGCATAGTTCCTTTGTATAAAGGCAAAGGGGACAAAAGAGAGTGCAAAAATTATAGGGGAATAAGTCTGTTGAGTATACCTGGTAAAGTGTATGATAGAGTTATTATTGAAAGAATTAAGAGTAAGACGGAGAGTAGGATAGCAGATGAACAAGGCTTTAGGAAAGGTAGGTGGGTTCGTAGACCAAGTTTTACAGTGAAACATATAGGTGAACAGTATTTAGATAAGGGAAAAGAGGTTTTTGTGGCATTTATGGATTTGGAAAAGGCATGTGATAGGGTGGATAGGGGGGCAATGTGGCAGATGTTGCAGGTGTATTTAATAGGAGGTAGGTTACTGAAAGTAGTGAAGAGTTTTTACGAGGATAGTGAG
Organism: Cherax destructor; assembly: GCA_009830355.1. Classification (NCBI taxonomy): domain Eukaryota; kingdom Metazoa; phylum Arthropoda; class Malacostraca; order Decapoda; family Parastacidae; genus Cherax; species Cherax destructor. The sequence goes on along the minus strand of WNWK01002490.1, from coordinate 39,273 downwards.
GCTCAGGTTAGAGTATGTAGGAGAGAGGGAGAAAAGTAGGCCTTAGACAAGGATGTGTGATGTCACCGTGGTTGTTCAATATATTTATAGATGGGGCTGTAAGAGAAGTGAATGCGCGAGTGTTGGCAAGAGGTGTGGGGCTAAAAGATAAAGAATCTAACACCAAGTGGGAGTTGTCACAGGTGCTCTTTGCTGATGACACTGTGCTTTTGGGAGATTCTGAAGAGAAGTTGCAGAGGTTGGTGGATGAGTTTGGTAGGGTATGTAAAAGAAGAAAATTAAAAGTGAATATAGGAAAGAGTAAAGTGATGAGGATAACAAAAAAATTAGGTGACGGAAGATTGGATATCAGATTTGAGGGAGAGAGTATGGAGGAGGTGAATGTATTCAAATATTTAGGAGTGGACGTGTCAGTAGATGGGTCTATGAAGAATGATGTGAATCGTAGAAGTGATGAGGGTAAAAGTGTGAGTGGTGCACTTCGGAGTCTGTGGAGACAAAGAACTTTGTCCGTGAAAGCAAAGAGGGAATGTATGAGAGTATAGTTATACCAACGCTCTTATATGGGTGTGAAGCATGGGTGGTGAATGTTGCAAGAAGGAGAAGGCCGGAGGCAGTGGAGATGTTATGACTGACGGCAATGTGTGGTGTGAATATAATGCAGAGAAATCGAAGTTTGGAAATTAGGAGGTATGGGATTACCAAAACTATTATCCAGAGGGCTGATGAGGGGTTGTTGAGGTGGTTCGGACATGTAGATAGGATGAAACAAAATTGAATGACTTCGAGAGTGTATAAATCTGTAGTGGAGGGAAGGCGGGGTAGAAGTCGGCCTAGGAAAGGTTGGAGGGAGGGGGTAAAGGAGGTTTTGTGTGAGAGGGGGTTTGACTTCCAGCAAGCATGCGTGAGCGTATTTGATAGGAGTGAATGGAGGCATATGGTTTTTAATACTTGACGTGCTGTTGGAGTGTGAGCAAGGTAACATTTATGAATTAGCAAGAAATCATATAAAATTAAGTTCTTATTAAAATTTTCTCTTATACGTTTAAAGATATATTTTTTTCATTTATGTTAATATAAAAATTAATAATTTTGTACCAAAAGAACCTTAGAAAACTTACCTAACCTTATTATAACAAGCGCAATATAATTTAGCCAAATCTTACTAAATATATTTTAAATAAGTTTACAATAATTTAATAATAAACAAACACCGAAAATTTGTGTATGCAATAATTTCGCAAAAATCATTCTGATCTTAACGAAAAAAATATATTTAATTGTGTTTGTTTATTAAATTATTGTAAACTTATCTAAAATATATTTAGTTGGATTAGGCTAAATTAAATTGCGCTTGTTATAATAAGGTTAGGCAAGTTTCCTAAGGTTCTTTTGGTACAAAATTATTATTTTTTACATTAACATAAATTAAAAAAATATGTCTTTAAATGTATTAGAGAAATTTTCAGAAAGGACTTAATTTTAAATGAGTTCTTGCTAATTGACCAGTTTTACCTATTCGGCACAACATATATATATATATATAATATATATATATATATATATATATATATATATATATATATATATATATATATATATATATATATATATATATACATTGGCCCCCCGCCTAACGAGCACCCCGGAAATCGTACAATTATGTTAGTATAATATTGTAAGTGCTTGTGGAAGTGTATTTTTGGGGGTCTGAAATAGACTAACCTACGTGACATTATTTCTTAAGGAAGTAAATTCGTTCGGTAATGGCACTTGAGCAGGCTTCTGGAATGAATTTTGTTCGTTAGCCGGGGTCCACTGTATATATATATATATATATATATATATATATATATATATATATATATATATATATATAATATATAATATATATATATATATATATATATATATATATATATATATAATATATATAATATATATAATATATATATATATATATATATATATATATATATATATATATATATATATATATATATATATATATATATATATATACATATAACAACACTGCGCTAGCCAGGGTTCGAACCCATGTTGTACTGGCCCGTCATTGTGAGCGAGAACCACATGACGCCTTTACCCACAGGACCACCCAATCCTACAAGAACCAAGCACACAGTACAGAGCTGTGTGTTTTACCTTGGTCCCAGGACCAAGGTACGATGCACTAGAATTAAAATTTTGAAACTGATCAGAGGAGTTTTTCCCCACTTGTTACACGGAAGAAAATTCCTGGAATAGTCCGAGTAACACTGTGGACAGGACGTCATCGCATGTAAATAGTCCTGTGTATCTTGCCCAAGATAACTTACACCAGCTTTGAAAATTTGAAGCCGATCGAATAAGGCTTTCTCGAATAATAAACGAAAAGTTTGGCTGAGAATGTTTCGATAATAGAAAAGTCGCCGTTCGTTTTCTTTTCTGCCTTATATTCTATTTAATTTTCTCAACAATTCTGTAAACGATTTTTATTTTTATTTTTATAGAAAGTCTAATTTGATATTATTGGAAAAGAAGGCAAACTGGCACCCACACAGCCCAAAATTAATAAAAAAGTACATCTCATTAAGATATACCAAAGTTTAGGTTTGAAGGAAATAAATGGTATAAAATACCGACACAATGGAAAAATAAACACATAAGCAGTATAATTTGATCCTTTATTGACAACGTTTCGCCCACGCAGTGGGCTTTATCGAGTCACAGACAGATCTACCTGGAAAATGAGTAACATGAGTAGCATTCTCCACCTAACTATACCCTATATATATCTTCATGTTACTCATTTTCCAGGTAGATCTGTCTGTGACTCGATAAAGCCCACTGCGTGGGCGAAACGTTGTCAATAAAGATCACATTATACTGCTTATGTGTTTATTTTTCCATTTAGGTTTGAAGCCGATCAGAAGAGGCATTCTGTAGTTATTACTCGGAAAACAATTTACTTAATAAAAATGGCAAACTGAAATTTAATCTCAAAGTGAGTGACAATCTTGCTTTGTTTTAATAAAGCTCACCAATGGTGAAAGTTTGAAGCTAATCAGAAAATCTATTCTTCAGTAATTGATCTGATTCCAACGATTCTAAGTTTTTAACGAATTCAGTAAAATTTTAAATTTGTATCAACTCAGACTAAACTTACAAGGTATAACTTCTTTCTCATATAACGCATCTTCTTTAGTTATTGAATAGTATTCAATGGTATAATGAATACTATTCAATAGTATTCTGAACATTATTGAATAGTTATTCAATAGTTATTCAATAGCATCTTGAAGTTATGCAATAGTGCTTTGAAAGCATTCTTTAGTTACTGAATTAAAAAAAATTCACTGTTTATTCCAACATTTTGCAGATTGGGTATTAAGGCAGCCAGTGTCAGCATGAACCTTGTCTTTAGTAAACCACATCAGTGGTGAAAATTCCAGCGATGCCACGCTTTTTTTTTCATTATTTTGCCTGGTCAAGGACTGGGACGCGGGGGAGTTGACCCCCAGAACACCCCTTCTACGTTGACATCAATAATTTTTTATGCACACAAGCAAAACTTAATAGGTACTATCCTGGCTCTAAGATGCATCAACCAGATGCATCAACGGTAGATAGTAAACAAGGGGATGCCCCGGGAAACACTGAAGATAAATTACCAGAAACAACTGATGAAGGCTCCATTGTTAGCACTAGTGCTGAAGATAGAAACGAGACAGCAATACACGCACCAATAGGGAATACAATGGGGAACACAGTCACAAAAAACAGGGCAAACGGAAACCAGGCCTATGTGAATATTATGCACTTGGCATCTGCAGACATGGAATATCTGGGAAAACAGATGGGACATGCAATTATGACCACCCCAGAAAATGCCGTGCCCATATGACAACAGGCAAATGCAACCTCCCTTTCTGTAAGCTTTTCCACCCTGAAATGTGTCACTCATCAGTTCAGGAAAGACAGTGTTATAACTTATATTGCCAGGCATACCACCTAAAGGGTACGAGGCGACACAGAACATCCAGACCATGGCAAAACCTGGGTAGCCACAGCCACTCCGGAGAGAGAGGTTTTTTAGCGCCAGGAAGGAAAATAAGATGGCAGGAAATGACAGAAATCGTACACCAACTGCAATCATTTCTGGAGTGGAATCACAGTCAATGGCCTCCACTCCATTACAACAGATATTAGTGCCAGGAAAAAAAGACATCCCCCCCATACCACCAATCCAACGACATTCATCTTTGCAAATATACAGGGTCTAAAGCCAGCAACAAACAAAAGACACCTTACATCCGTGGACTGCTTACAGAGTCAAATGCTATGTTTGCGGCTTTCACAGAGACCCACATAAGAGATCACTTGGACAATGAAATATGGATCCCGGGCTACAACCTATACAGATGTGACAGAGTGAACAGGCAAAGGAGGGGGGTTGGCCTGTATATCACAGAGTCACTTATATGTTCAGAAATACTAAATGCCTCAAATGATGTAGTTGAAGTATTAGCAGTAAAGATCGAGAATCAAAACCTGGTCATCGTGGTTGTCTACAAGCCCCCGGATGCAACGTCCCAACAATTCCAGGAACAGCTTCTGAAAATTGACAACTGTCTGGACAATCTTCCAGCTCCTGCCCCCAACATCTTGCTCCTGGGGGATTTCAACCTAAGGCACCTAAAATAAAGGAATATTCCAAACAATGTGGTAGCAGAGATAACACCAGGAGGCAGCTCAGATGAAAACTCGCACACACATGAACTTTTAAATCTCTGCACCAAATTCACCTTAAACCAGCAAATAGTAGAGCCTACAAGATTAGAGAATACGCTGGACCTCATCTTCACCAACAATGATGATCTGATACGAAATGTCATCATATCAAAAACAATATACTCAGATCACAACATAATAGAGGTCCAGACATGTATGCGGGGAGCCCCAGATCAACAAAATGTGATCAGTCGCGAGGGAGCCTTCTCCAAATTCAACTTTAATAACAAAAACATAAGGTGGGACCAAGTAAACCAAGTCCTAAATGATATAAACTGGGAAGATAGCCTAAGCATCACGGATCCTAACCTATGTCTAGAACAAATTAACTCTGTGGCACTTGAAGTTTGCTCAAGGCAAATTCCCTTAAGGAAAAGGAGGAGAAGATGTAAACTAGAAAGAGAGAGGCGCTCCCTATACAGGCGAAGGCAAAGAATAACGGAGCGGCTACAAGAGGCCAATATATCTGAAATACGTAGGGAGACACTGGTCAGAGAAATAGCAAACATCGAATTAAAACTAAAGGAATCTTACAGGAATCAAGAAACGCGGGAAGAACTAAAAGGCATAAATAAATTTAAACAAACCTAAAGTATTTATTTTCTTATGCCAAATCAAAGTCGAGAACAGCATCCAGTATTGGGCCCCTACTTAAACGGGATGGGTCCTACACAGATGACAGGAAGGAAATGAGTGAGTTACTAAAGTCCCAGTATGACTCAGTTTTTAGTGAGCCGCTAACCAGACTGAAAGTCGAAGACCTAAAGGAGTTTTTTATGAGAGTGCCACAGAACGTGGCAGACTCAAGCCTATCTGGCATTACCCTGACGCCAAATGACTTCGAAAAGGCAATAAATGACATGGCCATGCACTCCGCTCCAGGCCCAGACTCATGGAACTCCGTGTTAGTCAAGAACTGCAAGAAGCCCCTATCACGTGCTTTTAAAATATTATGGAGAGGGAGCATGGACACTGGGGTCGTCCGGCAGTTCTTAAAAACAACAGACAGCCCCACTCCACAAAGGGGGCAGTAAAGCAATAGCAAAGAACTACAGACCAATAGCGCTAACGTCCCATATCATAAAAATCTTTGAAAGGGTTCTAAGAAGCAAGATCGCCACTCATCTAGATACCCATCAATTACACAACCCAGGGCAGCATGGGTTTAGAGCAGGTCGCTCCTGTCTGTCCTAACTACTGGACCACTACGACAAGGTTCTGGATGCTCTAGAAGACAAACAGAATGCAAATGTTATTTACACAGACTTTGCAAAAGCCTTTGACAAGTGTGACCATGGTGTAATAGCACACAAAATGCGTGATAAAGGAATAACAGGAAAAGTTGGTAGATGGATCTATAATTTCCTAACAAGTAGAACACAAAGAGTAGTAGTCAACAGAGTAAAGTCTGAGGCGCTACAGTGAAAAGCTCTGTTCCACAAGGCACAGTACTCGCTCTCATCCTGTTCCTCATCCTCATATCGGACATAGACAGGGATATAAGCCACAGTGCCGTATCTTCCTTTGCAGATGTCACCCGAATTTGCATGACAGTGTCCACCGTTGAAGACACTGCAAGACTCCAAGGGGACATCAACCAAATCTTTAAATGGGCTGCAGAAAACAATATTAAGTTCAATGATAAGAAATTTCAATTACTCAGATATGGAAAACGTGAGGAAATTAAAATCTCATCGGAGTACAAAACAAATTCCAACCACACAATAGAGCGAAAAACTAATGTCAAAGACCTAGGAGTGATCATGTCAGAGGATCTCACCTTCAAGGACCATAACACCGTAGCAATCGCATCTGCTAGAAAAATGACAGGATGGATAATGAGAACCTTCAAAACCAGGGATGCCAAGCCCATGTTGACACTTTTCAGGTCGCTTGTTCTATCTAGGCTGGAATATTGCTGCACACTAACTGCACCTTTCACGGCACGCATAACTGCGATAAACCACCTCAATTACTGGGAACGCTTGAAGTTCCTAAACCTGTACTCCCTAGAACGCAGGCAGGAGAGATACATTATTATATACACGTGGAAAATTCTCGAGGGATTAGTACCAAACTTGCACACGAGAGTCACTCCCTACGAAAGCAAAAGACTCGGCAGGCGATGTAACATCCCCCCAATGAAAAGCAGGGGTGCCACTAGCACGTTGAGGGACAACACAATAAGTGTCAGCGGCCCAAGACCGTTCAACTGCCTCCCAGCATACATCAGGGGGATTACCAACAAACCCCTGGCTGTCTTCAAGCAGGCACTGGACAGGCACCTAAAGTCGGTACCTGACCAGCCAGGCTGTGGTTCGTACGTTGGACTGCGTGCGGACAGCAGTAACAGCCTGGTTGATCAGGCTCTGATCCAACATGAGGCCTGGTCACAGACCGGGCCGCAAGGGCGTTGACCCCTGGAACTCTCTCCAGGTATACTCCAGGTAACCATTAAAGTCGTTCAGAAGAGGTAAACTGAAATTAATTTAAGATTATTTAATGGAAATAAAAATTCACACTATTTTGTACCTACACAGTTGTTTATCACTCTGTCCTCGTCGAATTAGGTGGCACCCATTTTTGAACGTCTGAACGTTCTGTTTTTGAACGTTTGAACCTTTTAAAAGTCCTCCTTCGGAGATTCTCAGAAAAGTTATTTATTCTGTTTTTAGATAATTTGAAGAACTCATTATACAAATTGTTTATATCCATTTCTTGTAATATTATATCCCATTTAGTTTCTCCAAAATAGTGCCTCGACTCGATAGTCTCCTTATATTCTAGTAGTTCTTGATTATTATACCTTCTTTAGTTTTCTAAGTTATTTCCAGTAGGATACGATCATACTTTCCACCTGGACTCGGCATATGTAAATAATTTCTTAATATGTTCTAGTAAATGCAAAGTCTGATACTGATTGTGTGTTGTCTTCTCTCACTCATGTTGGTTCGGTTATATCATCTTACATAAAAAATGACGGTTAATTCATTTAGGAAATTTATTTACAATATATGTGCGGATTCTGTCTTATACCTAATTGATTTCTTCATAGTTGAAATCTCCATTTCTTATATTTTTTTCTTTTCTATTACGTAATTCCTTATTTATCTCATCAAGTTCTTCTCTAAGTACTAAATGGTGGCTTCTATACATCAACTATTATGAGTTTCTCGTCTTTATTTTGGATTTCATCAATGTAATATCATAAAAATTATTGCTTTGGTCCTTATTTTTCTAAACTTTTATTGTTTTGGTTTACCAACAGTGTTACTCCTCCAAGCTTCCCTTGTCTGTCTCGTCTCCACACTGAAAAGTCCCCCTCCTTCACCGCCTCATTCAAAATATATATATTTTTAACTTTTTTCAGTTAGATTATATCGTGTTTTTCTTCGTTTATGGCCCTTAAATCCATTTTTTTTTCAAATTACTCCATCTACATTTATATATAAAATATTTACTAATTCACTGCTTTTTATTGTTTTAGTTTGGTTGTTCTCTATCTTGTGCTCATTTCTTGGCGAAACTATTTTACAGGTCGATAAGGCTCTGTTACTTAGTAAAAAAACCTTCTTTCTCACTCTCTAAGCTTTCATCAGTGTTCATTAAGTCTTTCATTTTCACCTTATCCTCCTTTGAAAGAAAGAATGTCTTGTCTAACTCGTATATAGTCTTCAGTTTCATGTCCCTAAATCTCTTTATCAAGTCTTCTTTACATTTTATCTTCGTAAATATTATTCATAGAGGACTGTTCTTATCTCACGTTTTAATGCCAAATTTATCTAAGCATTTTTGTCATCTAATTTATGTGTCTGTTTCTTTCTTTATTTTCTTAATTTTATATACTTTTCTGTGGAAGAAATCATAATAAAACGCGTGACTGAAAATGTATAAAAAGGCCACAGTGAAAATATGAAATAAAACCTGAGCGCTTTCATGTGCTGAAGATGTGTGTGTAAGCACTTGAAAGCGTTCAGGTATTTTTCCCTACTTTCACTGTGGTATTTTTTACATATACTCTTCTGTAAAGTAAGAAAAATAACAAGTGTTTTCTCTGTCAACAGTCTCCTTCAGTAATTTAGAACTGTTTGCCATCCCCTTTTTTATTTCAAAATTGCCACCTACTCTTCTTTCTATCTTTACTTTGATGAAAATTAGACACATGTGCAACATCTGGGTATCTTTATTGTAGACGTTTCGAAATCCAGTGGTTTTATCAATACAGATTCTAGGATATAACTTGAAGACTGTGTACGAAAGATGAGGTAATCAGTCCATCGACCTAGGAGTTGGTGTGAAGAGCACCGTTGTTGAAGAGATTCTGGTGCAGAGGCAAGGAGGGTGGCGCTCTTATAGGCGTCAGTGGATAGAGACGGGTAGCAGACGAGGGCATATCTTTAGAGACTGTGGCATAGCTATCTCCTATTTCAGTTTTGTGCTCTTCCAATCCTTTGACAATTTTTTTCTACGGTATTCCTATTTTTAACCAATTTTTTCTTTAATATATCAGCTAGCTTTTTTAGTGTTTTTTTAATTTGTTGTATTGAACTCTTCATCATTTCTTATTCAGTTTTCAAATAAAATAAGCAACATGTATCTTTTTCTCACGTCATGGACTGGGGGAGTGCACAGCTGTGACACATGGAGAAGGAAAGGTGTAGACGCAGATGTTTGGAAGCAGCACTGATCCATCTCACCAAAACCATTGAGCAAAACATTGGAATGAATATGTTGACTGGATCTATTGCCCACATTGTTTGTTACTCATATAATAAACATAATGAACTTTTGTCACCTTACTCCTACCACCTACTCCCACCAATACCTGACCTTACTTATAATTGACTCACGAAATCGTAATGACACGATTGCAAACAAACCATACCACGGGTGGGTTTAGAACCCGCGATCAGAGTCTCAAAACTCCAGACAGTCGCGTTAGCCACTGGGCCAGCTGGCTACAATAAGATTCATCCAACTAGGTATATTTCTACACCATGGCAGTGACGAACGTCACGGCCATGCTAGCTAGCTAATTCATCAACTTTGTCTTGCTACTAGAGGCCTATGTGAAAGGGAATCCACAAAAAACTTAACTGTAATCCCTTTCATAATAATTTGTGTATATCTGTGCATAGCTTCATACACAAGCCTGCTACATTCAGGTTTCAGACTATTTAGAGCAAGTAACGAGGAAAGAGTCAGCCATAGTTACATTGTTTCCACAAGCTTGAGAGCAACAAGTATGGCAAACAGCTCTTTGTGAGGTGGAAACTCGATTATTAATTCGAATACACCTCTGTATTACAGTGCCATCAGGACGATTTACAATAACAGCATTTCCGCCCTAAGGTAGAGTATGTGTTCCAGAGCCATAATTTTAGAGAGTAATCAAAGCTGATGAGTTTGCATGATTAGTTTCTTGGGAGGATAAGTGAGCAAAGTGATATCAAAAGGAGTTATCTGCCAGGGTGGCGGAAAGTGCTTGTTGTTTCCTAACATAATACAGTTCATGTAGCTCAAACATTTTATATGTGTGGCTGTTATTTGACTCCATCTTGATTCAGTTTTCCTATGAATCATGTTCTAGTAATTCTCTAGAGAACATTGTTTTGATCACCAAGCAGCAGCTTCAGTCCTATCATGAAATTGATTTTACGTATTCTATCAGCAACACTAGATACACATAATTTTTCTCCGTATTTAGTATTTTGCTAGCTATACGACAGGCCAGAATTATTCTAAGGGCTTCATTTTTTGTTTTTGTTTTCGAGTCTTTCAATGGTTGTACTTCATCAAGTACGTCCACATATGATCATGACGTAAAAAATACTGAAAGGAATTGATAGGGAAGACAGGGACAGATTGTTCGAGAGACGGAAAACAGGAACACGAGGGCACAACGGGAAGTTGAAAACACAGATGAGTGGTCAGGATGTGAGAGGACCTGGACAGCAGAGTGATAGAGGCAGGATCTATTCAAAGCTTTAAGATAAAGTACGATAGGGCTCTAGAAGTCAAGAGAGAGTGAACCCAGGAGCGACCAGCAAAGGGACTGAAACTCGACTCCTGCAATCACGAATATGTGAGTACATATAGGCGAGTACCCCGTCTACTAGTAGCCCATCTACCAGCATCCTATTTACCAGCACCCCTTTTACCAGCACCTCGTCTACCAGCCCCATCTACCAGCACCCTGTATGACAGCATCCTCTCTACTAGCACCAAGTCAACTGGCACCCCGTTTCCCTGTCTACCAGTATCCAGTCTACCAGGAACCCATCGACAGCTTCGTATCCATCAACATCCTCTCAACCGGCATCTCATTTACCAACAACCTGTCAACAGTACCCTGTCTACCAAAACCCTACCAAAACCCTGTCTGTCAGCAATCCTTCTACTAGAACCCCTCTGCTAGAACAACGTCTGCCCGTACCCCGTATCCCAGCACCTGTTCTGGCGACACCTCGTCTAGCAAAAGCCTCTCTACCAGTGCCTTTCCTGGCAGCACCTCTTTGGTAAAACGTCGTCTAGCAGCACCCACTTTACCACTACCTTACCTTCCAGCACTCTGCAAGCATCCTTTCTGCCAGCAGATCCGTGTCATATCTCGGGTAGATTATTATTATTATTATTATAATCAAATAGAAGCGCTAATCTCGGGTAGAAAGAACTCTTCTTCTCCCAACATGGGGAGTTAAGACGTTGATGTAACTTCTTCCCCTCAACATGGTGAGTTAGGTGGTATAACTTATTCCACTCAAAATGGGGAGTTAAGGTGATGTAACTTCTTCCCCTCAACATGAGGAGTTTAAAAGATGGTATAACTTCTTCCCTTCAACATGGGAAGTTAAGGTTGTATGAGTCTTCCAAACTCACGGTCGGTCCGGACCTTTAAACCAACCACTCTCTTAACTTTCTAAACCTTCACTTAAATCCACTTACTCCCTCCAATGGGGGTAGCTCTTTGAGTCCACTTATAACTTATATACTGTGTAGATTCAAGACCTTAGCAGTTCGCTACGGTCTAAGTGGTTCACCACGTCAAGCTCAGTTAATTATGTATCATATTACCACTTAAGTGCTTAGTTATGATTATTAGATTACCACTTAATCTGTATTCAGTGCAAGAAGGAAGGGGAAAGTAACTAACACTAAATAGAGAGATTCATAAATTTTATTAACCACTGAAGTACTTATATCAATACGCAAAACAACCACAACGGGGAGTTGAGTGATAGCTCTAGGTCTTTCGTGTTGCAGCAAACACTTTCTCAATAGTGGAAAGGAATGGAGATCAGCCAAGGAAGGTTGTTCACGAAGGCATCCCAGGAGGAATGTCTTCCTTGTTCTTGAAGAATGAGACACTTGTGCAGCATTTGTGAATCTTTATTGTCTACAATTAAGATTATCAAATGTGGCACAAGTGTCTCATTCTTCATCTTGCTGGTTTTCTTAAGCATTTACATCACATTCCATGTGGTTGTTTTGCCTCTGGTATCGTTCGTTTGCGGTTATTGCATCATACATCAGTGTATACGGATCACTAGGATATCCCTGAAGAAAGACCTTTAGGTAGGTGCCAGAATTTTTTTCTCCTTCCTACAACTTTTCATTTTTCTATCGCTCATAGCTCTAGGACTCCTCATCCGATCGGCTTCAGATTTCCAATGTTTGTGTATGGTTACGAAAACTAGATTTTTGGAACTACTGACACATGAAGGCGTCCTATCACCAAAGTTGTTGAACCCTCTTCCAGCATCCTGGAATGACTCCAGTTAACTTCCAAAACCCTCACTGGTGTAGATTCAAACGTTAAAAAATAAGGTGGCCCTTAATTCAAGAGCAGAGGAGAATGAAACTCATGTATGTAGCAGCCGATTTGATCATTTTATCAGTAAAATAGTACGAATTTTTTATGCACGTTGAATCACGTTAATTAAATTTTAGTTTATCTATTATAAGTGTTCAGAGGCTGATACATCTTACAGAGGCTGATACATCTTACAGAGGCTGATACATCTTACAGAGGCTGATACATCTTACAGAGGCTGATACATCTTACAGAGGCTGATGCATCTTACAGAGGCTGATACATCTTATAGAGGCTGATACATCTTACAGAGGCTGATACATCTTACAGAGGCTGATACATCTTACAGAGGCTGATACATCTTACAGAGGCTGATACATCTTACAGAGGCTGATACATCTTACAGAGGCTGATACATCTTACAGAGGCTGATACATCTTACAGAGGCTGATACATCTTACAGAGGCTGATACATCTTACAGAGGCTGATACATCTTACAGAGGCTGATACATCTTACAGAGGCTGATACATCTTACAGAGGCTGATACATCTTCAGTGTTCAGAGGCTGATACATCTTACAGAGGCTGAAACATCTTACAGAGGCTGATACAGCTTACAGAGGCTGAAACATCTTACAGAGGCCGAAACATCTTACATAGGCTGAAACATCTTACAGAGGCTGATACAGCTTACAGAGGCTGAAACATCTTACAGAGGCCGAAACATCTTACATAGGCTGAAACATCTTACAGAGGCTGATACATCTTCAGTGTTCAGAGGCTGATACATCTTCAGTGTTCAGAGGCTGAAACATCTTACAGAGGCTGATACATCTTCAGTGTTCTGAGGCTGATACATCTTCAGTGTTCAGAGGCTGATACATCTTCAGTGTTCAGAGGCTGATACATCTTACAGAGGCTGATACATCTTCAGTGTTCAGAGGCTGAAACATCTTACAGAGGCTGAAACATCTTACAGAGGCTGATACATCTTCAGTGTTCTGAGGCTGATACATCTTAAGTGTTCAGAGGCTGATACATCTTCAGTGTTCAGAGGCTGATACATCTTACAGAGGCTGATACATCTTCAGTGTTCAGAGGCTGATACATCTTCAGTGTTCAGAGGCTGAAACATCTTACAGAGGCTGATACATCTTCAGTGTTCTGAGGCTGATACATCTTACAGAGGCTGATACATCTTCAGTGTTCAGAGGCTGAAACATCTTACAGAGGCTGATACATCTTACAGAGGCTGATACATCTTCAGTGTTCAGAGGCTGATACATCTTACAGAGGCTGATACATCTTCAGTGTTCAGAGGCTGATACATCATACAGAGGCTGATACATCATACAGAGGCTGATACATCATACAGTCATGATATAGCGCCTATCAATGTTTTTTGTGCGCGCGTGTGTGCGTACTCACCTATTTGTACTCTCCTGTTTGTAGATGCAGGGGTCGATTCATAGCTCCTGACCCCGCCTCTTTACTGATCGCTACTATATTCTCTCTCTCCCTGCTCCATGATCTTTATCAAACCTCGTCTTAAAACTATGTATGGTTCCTGCTTCCACTACGTCGCTTTCCAGACTATTCTACTTCCTGACTACTCTGTGACTGAAGAAATACTTCCTAATATCCCTTTGACTCATCCGAGTCTTCAACTTCCAGTTGTGACCCCTTGTTTCTGTGTCCCATCTCTGGAACATCCTGTGTGTGTGTGTGTGTGTGTGTGTGTGTGTGTGTGTGTGTGTGTGTGTGTTAGTTACCATTTTGTCCTAGGCACATGTCGATTTGACACTAGGCCTGTTGTATGTATGTGTGTGTGTGTGTGTGTGTGTAAGGAAACACTTCGAAATGTTTCTGCCCCATCGGGAATTGAACCCGGCCCCTCCGTGCGTGAAGCGAGAGCGTGTACTCACCTAGTTGTGCTCACCTAGTTGTGGTTGCAGGGGTCGAGACATAGCTCCTGGCCCCGCCTCTTCACTGGCCGCTACTGGGTCACCTCTCCCTGCGCCATGAGCTTTATCATACCTCTTCTTAAAGCTGTGTATGTAACCTGCCTCCACTACATCGCTTCCCAAGCTATTCCACTTCCCGACTACTCTGTGACTGAAGAAATACTTCCTAACATCCCTGTGATTCATCTGAGTCTTCAACTTCCAACTGTGTCTCCTTGTTGCTGTGTCCCATCTTTGGAACATTCTGTCTCTGTCAACCTTGTCAATTCCTCTCAGTATTTTATATGTCGTTATCATGTCCTCCCTATCTCTTCTGTCCTCCAGTGTCGTCAGGTCGATTTCCCTTAACCTCTCCTCGTAGGACATACCCCTTAGCTCCGGGACTAGTCTTGTTGCAAACCTTTGCACTTTCTCTAGTTTCTTTACGTGCTTGGATAAATGTGGGTTCCAAACTGGTGCTGCATACTCCAGTATGGGCCTAACGTACACAGTGTGTGTGTGTACGCGCAGGAGAATTTATCAACATAGTTAAATAGTTAAAGAAAACTTAAAATCGTCGTAATCCTTGCCATAACTGGAGAATGCCTTTTTTAATCGACTTCAACTTTTCACCGTATGGTTTCCTGAACGCATGGGTCGCGCTGTTATTGGATGACCTAAGTCCCAATTTACCAATTTTATTAAATAAATAATTATTTTCATTTATATTCAATAGCTCAAGAATGTTTCTTCTTATTGGCTTCAAAATATTAATCACGATGCATTAATAATAATAATAATAATAATAATAATAATAATAATAATAATAATAATAATATATATGTTTATTTCTACATGCACAAGGCATATAAGCCTAGCTGACATCAATGCCGCTTGTTATGCAGAGCATTTCGGGCAGATTACGTCAATTTTGTCCCAGGATGCGACCCACACCAGTCGACTAACACCCAGGTACCCATTTTGCTGATGGGTGAACATAGACAACAGGTGTAAGGAAACACGTCAAATGTTTTTACCCTTTCCGGGAATCGAACCTGGACACTCACCGTGTGAAACGAAAGCTTCGGCCAACAGGACACGGGCTACCGTATACGATGGATGATGTTCCATAAGTATAATCTAACTAGGTACAAATTTGAAACTTTGTTAAAATATTTAAAAAATGTTGTAATCGTAGGAATGAGATCAATCACTGGACAATATATTTTCTTGATCTTTGATGGTCTGTATTAAAACAAAGTTTTGAACTTTCAAATGTGTCAAATGTGTCAATTTCAATTTGCCAATTTTATTAAATAAATTGTTTTCCCA
This sequence comes from Cherax destructor, assembly GCA_009830355.1. Lineage (NCBI taxonomy): Eukaryota > Metazoa > Arthropoda > Malacostraca > Decapoda > Parastacidae > Cherax > Cherax destructor. The sequence goes on along the minus strand of WNWK01002490.1, from coordinate 23,390 downwards.
CGTAATTACTAGAGAGTGCCTCATTAGACTGGATTAAAACCCTAAACACTGGTGTATCTTAAATGAAGTATTTTGGGCTTTGTGGGTGCCAATTTGCCATTTTTTTATACAAATTTTGCCATTTTTTTTAAAGATTAAATATTTTTGTTCATACAGTATAGTAGAAAATTTTAAACAGAATATATTTGAGAAAACTGAAAAAAATAGCATTTCTGTGACTTTTTTAAGTTTAGTGAGGGGAGACTTTTGTATTTTTCTCTTCTTACTCCACTTTTTATTATTCGAGAACGTCTTATTCGATCAGTTTAAAAGTGTCAGCGCTGGTGTACTATATCTTGGGCAAGATTCATGGGACTATTTGCACGTGTGGGTGCTCTATAGACAATGTTATATAGGTTATTCCAGTTATTTCTGTGTGATAACTGGAGAAAGCGTCCTCTGATCGGCTTCACAATTTCAACAGCGGTGTCTCCTGCTTACAAGAAGTGTGGTACAGTATATCCAAAGGACTATGTAGGCGAGATTAGCCATAAGTGAGACTTAGCAAATAAAAAAAAACCTAAATGATGAGCTATTAATTCTTGAGAATGGGACCACGATAAACTGATACACCACAACCAATTCCTCCTAAGTGAACACTCCTTTACAGCCAGTCAGGTTTTGCATCCCATTTAGGTAAATCTTTACAACGAAGTCTATCTTAAGAATAAACAATACCCTTAATGGTAAGTCTTGGCCTAAGTATAAGGCCAGTAATTTAAGCTTCATTAAAAATCTATCGACTATACAAGAGACAAGGCACTTCACTCTGGTCCCAAGACTAGAGTTCATATGTCCTCTTCCCAGGTAGGCCTGGCACTGAGTATCTCTTACCTGTCTCATACAACACCCTCCCCATCCTTGGTTGTTTCTCATGGAAAAATGTTACCACGAGAAGGTGAGTGAGAGTGTCATTCCAGTGGCAGCAAGTCAGAGAAGGTGAGTGAGAGTGTCATTCCAGTGCCAGCAATTCAGAGAAGGTGAGTAAGAGTGTCATTCCAGTGGCAGCAAGTCAGAGATTAACCCGTCTGAGTTAATACTCACATATCTTCACAACACATACTGAAGATAACAAACCCAGAGTATCCTATCTCCTTCCTTCCCACATGTCCTTCCATTCCCTCCTTCCTTCTTTCTCACTCACATCCTTCTTCGCCTCCCTCTCTCCTTCCTTCTTTCTCACTCACATCATTCTTCGCCTCCCTCTCTCCTTCCTTCTCACTCACGTCCTTCTTCCCCTCCCTCTCTCCTTCCTTCCCACCCACGTCCTTCTTTCCCTCCCTCCTTCCTTTTTACTCACGTCCTTCTTCCCCTCCCTCTCTCAATTCCTTCTTCCCTTCTCCTCCTCCCTCCTACCCTTCTTTCAATCCCCTCCTTCTCCATCCCCTCCTTCTCCTTCCCCTCTTCCTCCCTCCCCTCCAACTCCACCTCCCTCGCTTCCATCCTTCTCCCTCCTTTCTTTCTACCCCTTCTATCCTTATTCAGACCCTTCTCTCCTCCTCCATCCATCCCACCTCCTCCCTTTTATTCGATAGCCGAAGGATGTTTTTGCGTGTCTACGCCCCCACGACCAGGCCTCCCGGTAGGCTGTTACTACTGGCCTCTCGCGAGCCACCGAATGAACCACAGCCCGGCTAATCAGGAACTAACTTGAAGAACTTATTTAGTTCCTTTTTCGAGGCAGTCAAGCGTCTGTTGATACTGTTTACTGTGTATGAAGGAGTGTTAAAATGTCTTTGTCTCCTTCACATTTATTTCATTGCTGGTAATTTATTTCATTGCTGCGGACTAATTCCTCTTGAGTTTTCCATGTGTATATAATAATGCATCTTTCTCTCGACGAACTTCCGATTTTTCAAGTAATTTAGGCACTTTACTGAATTTATACGTGTAATGAAGATTTTATGTACATTCTCTAGGTCTGCAATTTCACCTGCAATAAAAGGGGCTGTTACTGTAGAGCAATACTACAGACTAGAGTGAACAAGTGACTCAGCATCACTGGCTTGACATCTCTGGTTCTGAAGGTTCTCGATATCCATCCTATCATTGTTATTGTAGTTGTGTTAATGACAGATTTATGCTCGTTTCTAATTTTCATTTCTTCAGTTTTTCTATTACGGAGTAAATGAAATGTGTCCTTACTGAATATATTGTTTTTAGTGGCCACCAGGGAATCTTCCTTTACATCAACTTAAAGATTTGCTGTTTCCTCAGTGGATGAAACACTCAGGAAATTTTAGTATAATTTACTAAGGATGATACGGAGCTATGATTTATATCCCTATGTATGGCGAATGTGAGGACGAGGGAAAGAATAGTGGTGAATAATGTGTCGTGAAGAACACTACTTTTCACTGTGGGAGCCTCTGATGTTATTTCCTACTATTCTTCGCCTTCTATTACAAAGTAAAAATCCATCTGCTCTCTTTTCTGGTTATTCCCTTTGCACGCATTTTGTTTGCTATTACACTTATGATCACACTTGTTGAAGGCTTTTCAAAAGTCTGTGTACACAGCATCAGCATTTTGTCTTCCTGTATTCAAGACCATGTTATAGTGGTCCAGCGGAAGCGACATGTTCTTAACTCAAGCTACCCTGGAATGTGTAAATGTTGTGAATCTATGAAGTTGGCACCTTTGTGAAGTGGGGCTATACCCGTTGTTTTACATGGTTATGCGATGACCCATGTGTCTAGGCTTCCTAACCATAAAATTCGTAAGTCACGTGATAAAGGTTTCTTACAGTTCTTGATGTAAGTTTATTTAGGTACAGGTAAATATAAATACAGCTGCATAAATTATCATACATAACATTTGTGTAAATTACCTAAAATAACCCCAGAAATAACAGACAAAGTGAATTATTTCCATTGGGGTCCTTGTGAACACTGAGTTCCACGAGTCAGGGTCTGGGTTGAGTCCTCGCAATGCTATCAATTACTTTTTCGAAGTCGTATAAGGTTAATGTTATGTAGGAAATTTTGGAAATGTTGGTAAAGTTCCGGGTGTCATCATGAAAAATTTACTCGGTTTGTTATTTAGTCTGATTAAAGACGCACTGGAAACAAGAGTAATATTAAGACCTCAATATTTCACCCGTTTCACTGTTGTTTTTGTTCCAATGAGCAACACCCTGATGCTGGATGCTGGGTGCTGGGTGCTGGGTGCTGGGTGCTGGGTGCTGGATGCTGGATGCTGGGTGCTGGATGCTGGATGCTGGATGCTGGGTGCTGGATGACTGGGTGCTGGATGCTGGATGCTGGATGCTGGGTGCTGGATGCTGGGTGCTGGATGCTGGGTGCTGGATGCTGGATGCTGGATGCTGGATGCTGGATGCTGGGTGCTGGATGCTGGGTGCTGGATGCTGGATGCTGGGTGCTGGATGCTGGATGCTGGATGCTGGGTGCTGGATGCTGGGTGCTGGATGCTGTGCTGATGCTGGGTGCTGGATGCTGGATGCTGGATGCTGGATGCTGGATGCTGGATGCTGGATGCTGGATGCTGGATGCTGGATGCTGGGTGCTGGATGCTGGATGCTGGATGCTGGATGCTGGATGCTGGGTGCTGGATGCTGGATGCTGGATGCTGGGTGCTGGATGCTGGATGCTGGATGTTGGGTGCTGGATGCTGGGTGCTGGATGCTGGATGCTGGGTGCTGGATGCTGGATGCTGGATGCTGGATGCTGGGTGCTGGATGCTGGATGCTGGATGCTGGGTGCTGGATGCTGGATGCTGGATGCTGGGTGCTGGATGCTGGATGCTGGATGCTGGGTGCTGGATGCTGGATGCTGGGTGCTGGATGCTGGATGCTGGGTGCTGGGTGCTGGATGCTGGGTGCTGGATGCTGGGTGCTGGATGCTGGGTGCTGGATGCTGGATGCTGGATGCTGGGTGCTGGATGCTGGGTGCTGGGTGCTGGATGCTGGATGCTGGGTGCTGGATGCTGGATGCTGGGTGCTGGATGCTGGGTGCTGGATGCTGGGTGCTGGATGCTGGATGCTGGGTGCTGGATGCTGGATGCTGGATGCTGGATGCTGGATGAAGTTTTAACCCTGGATTTGGAATATAAGATTTTTTTGTTTTCTTCATACTCTCTTTTTTTATGCTTCATTGAGCCTTCCCCTCTTCTTCTCCTCCTTACCCTCTTCCTTCTTCCCCTTCCATCTCCCTCCTCCTCCTCCCTCCTTTCCCCTCCACCTTCCATTTATTCACGCCTTCCTTTCCCCCCTCCCCTCCACCTCTTTCTTCTCCTTCCTTCCTCCCTCCTCAACTGCTACTTTTTTGTTCCTTCCACGTCGCCTTCATCTTGGCACCTTCCTTCCTTCTCACTCCGCAACCATTCTTTTCTCCACCCTTCTCTCCTCACCGCATCCTTCCATTCCCCCTACCATCCAAATTTCTATCTCCACTCTTTTCCTGCCTCATATTACCTGTGTGTCCCTGTACTAGGATGACTGAGGTAGCTCCATAAACATTCCGTGTCTCCTCTGTAAGGCACAGGTCATCTTCACAGAAGATACTTTCCAAGTAACAGTATCAGCAGCTCTGCTGGAACGAAAACTTTGACCTTTTTTTTTTTTTTGGTTATCCTAAGTAATTTATTCACATGTTCATATTACTCTGCAAAACAACCACTATGAAAAAAAATTGAAATTCCAAGCGATTTCGGATTACCTCACATTATCAAGGGCCTCTAAAAATAATAGAGTAGGTCCTTGATAATGTGAGAAATCACGAAAACTCTTGGAATTTCACTATTTTTTCACAGTGTTTATTTTACATAATGTGACATCACCTGTTTACTGTGATCTTATTGCATATATTATATATGATAACTGTACTTATGTGAACCTGTACCTAAATAAACTTACCACCATAGGTGCTCAACCGTTAATGGAAGAATTGATGATATCCTCAGAAGTCTCCTACCTCAGCCTGACTTATTTTAACACTATGTATGTGACCCGTCCTATGTGATGTAATATGACCGGAAAACATAGCTAGCTTTGGTTCCCATTATGTAACTATCATTTAGAAAAGGGAAGCATCACACTGCCGATGCATCAAATTTTGCAAACTAATAATAAAAACACTGCGCCTACCACCACCTACCACCCAACCACGAGGGTTTGTTCAACGAATTTAACTTTAACAACAGATGCATAAACTAGGAGCTAATAAATCGTGAGCTTACTGAAATATGATAGGAAGACAATATGATAAACGATTATCTAAACCAGTATTTCGTGAGGTTCAGCTCAATGGCATTAAAAGTATGCTCCAGACACATACCTTTACGAAAGAGAAGTGCAGTATGGTAAGAAAGAGGCGTGCCTTCTATAGGTAAAAATGACGAATAACCGAATGTCTTAAAGGCAGTAGACTTCCTAAAGAACGATAAGTAACATTGGTTTGAGTGTTAGAAAACACTGAACTCAAATGCGGAGTCCAGGAGAGACAAAGGGAGCTAAAGGCATAAGTGAAATTAATAGAAATTCAAAATACTTCTCATACGTAAAATTCAAATCAATAACAGCATTTAGTATCTGATCTTTGAATAAAGGATATGGGACATAAACTGAAGACAACAAAGAAACGAAATACTGAAGTCCCAGTATGACTCAGTGGTCCAGTGAACTATTAATCAGCCTTAACAGTGACAACCCAAATAAGTTGGTCATAAATAAGACATAAAATAGTAGACTTCTCCCTAATTTCTGATATAACCCAAATCCTCACTAAACTTAGAAAGCTATTGATTACATGCCCATGCATTCCGCTCTAGGCCCATGCTCGTGGAACTTCATATATATCAAGAAATGAAAGAAACCCTTATTATCTGCCTTAAATATTTGATAGAGAAGAAGCCTAGACACTGGAGTCATCCAACAATCATTACAAATCACTCCACAAAGGTGGCAGTAAAGTATTTGCAAGAAGCTATAGATCATTAGCTCTAACGTACCATATTATGAAGATTTTTGAAAGGGTTTTAAGAATCAAGACTGCCAACCACCGCGAAGAGCAGAAATGCCACAAACCAGGTCAGCATGGGTTCAGGACAGATCACTCCTGCCTTTCGCAATTGCTGGACCATTATCACAAGGTCTTAGATACACTGGAAGACAAGCGAGATGTAAATGCAATATGCACTGACTTTGCCAAAGCCTTTGACAAGTACGTCCATAAAGTGAACACAAAATGCGTGCAGAAGGAAAGATGGGGAGGTGGGCAGAGGGATATTTAACTTCCTAACAAATAGAACCCAAAGAATAATAGTAAACAAGAGCAAATCAGAGAATGCTGGAGCGAGTCTCCAAGCCGATATAAACCAAGTGTTTAAGTGAGCTATTGACAACAATATGATGTTCAATGAGGACAAATTTCAGTTACTAAATTACAGGAGATTGGAGGAAATAAAAAAAATAATCGGAGTGCAAGGCAAACTCAAACCACTCAGTAGAACGTAAGTCAAATGTGAGAGACCTGGGAGTGATAACGTCAGTTCTCACATTAAAAAACATCAGTGATTTTACCGCAATTTTAAGAATAAAATGGTGTGTTAGATACCTAAAACTTTCAAAACAAGAAATACCCTTCAGGTCACTCATTCTCTCTAGGTTCGAACATTGCTGTTTACAAACAGCCACATTCAAATCAGACGAAATTACTGAGCTGAATCTTCTCAGCTCATATGAACTCAGTCAAGCACCTAAATTACTAGAAGCATTTAAAGTCCCTAGAAATATATTCCTTACAATGTAAGGGAGAAGGATACATCATAATCTACACCTGGAAGATATTGGGAGGATTGGTCCCAAACCCGAACCCCGAAGTAACTGCCTATGCACACAAGACTTTTGGCAGACGATACAGGACACCTCCACTGAAAAGCAGGGAAGTGACGAGTACACCAATAGAGAACTCAATAAATGTTAACGGACCACGACTCAACACCCTCCCTTCATGCACGCACAAGGACATCAACAAGCTCCTACCTGTCTTCCAGAGGAAGCATACGTTGGATTGCTGATAGCAAGCAATGACAGCTTGATCGATCAAGCCAGCAACCAGGAGGTCTGGTCTTGGACCGAGCCTAACGGTTATGACCTCTGAAAGTAACCCCAGATAAATTGTAGATCTCCCTTTAGCCCTTCCTCAACCTCTACAATACTTCCATCCCCACCCTCAGCCAAGTCACTTCTGCCCTCCTTGTCCCTCAGCCCAAACAATCCTGCTCCCCCCCTGTTCACCACCCTCCTGCCTCCCACTTATATAACTGCCCTCTTGTTAATTAATCACCAACCCTCCCTTCCCGAAACTGCGTACCCCAACAAACCTGCCCCCACTTTGTACCCACATTCGCCTGGCTGGCCGGGATATTTCAAGAGGATTCATATCTTTCTTCCTGCATTTATTAAATAAGAAAGATATATATATATATATATATATGTCGTGCCGATTAGGTAAAACTTGCGATTTTGGCTTAAATAGCAACGCTCACCTTGCCATATAAGACAAGTGAAAATTTGTGTATGCAATAATTTCGCCAAAATCATTCTGAACATAACGAAAAAAATATATTTCATTGTTTGTTTATTATTAAATTAATGTCAACGTATCTAAAATATATTTAGTTGGGTTAGGCTAAATTAAATTGCGCTTGTTGTAATAAGGTTAGGTAGGTTTTCAAAGTTTCTCTTGGTACAAAATTATAAATTTTTACATTAACATAAATGACAAAAATATATCTTTAAACGTATAAGAGAAAATTTTAGAAAGGACTTAATTTTAGATGAGTTCTTGCTAATTGACAGTTTCTAATCGCAGACATATATATATATATATATATATATATATATATATATATATATATATATATATATATATATATATATATATATATATATATATATATATATATATATATAATGTCATGCCGAATAGGTAAAATAGATAAATTTACAATAATTTAATAATAAACAAACACAATGAAATATATTTTTTTTCGTTAGGTTCAGAATGATTTTTGCGAAATTATTGCATACACAAATTTTCGCTTGCCTTACTAGGCAAGATGAGCGTTGCTATTTAAGCCAAAATCACAAGTTTTACCTATTCGGCACGACATATATATGTCGTGCCCAATAGGTAAAACTGGTCAATTAGTAAGAACTCATTTAAATTTAAATTGTATTAGTTTATTATTTAATTATTGTAAACTTATATAAAGTATATTTAGTTAGATTAGGCTAAATTAATTTGCGCGTGTTATAATAAGGTTAGGTAAATTTCCTAAGGTTCTTTTGGTAAAAAATAATTAATTTTTATATTAACATAAATTAAAAATATATATCTTTAAATGTATAAGAGAAAATTTTAGAAAGGACTTAATTCTAAACGAGTTCTTGCTAATTGACCAGTTTTACCTATTCGGCACGACATATATATATATATATATATAACTAATTTCAGGTCAATAGAGACAGGGGCGCAACGGGAATTAAAGATAAGAGCAACACACTACATGAAGAATATAGATTATTTAATACAATATTGAAAAAGACTGACGGATTTGTGAGTAATTTTAGCCAGGAGATTATAACTGGAGGACGGGAGAACGAGGGTGACAAACTCATATGCTAGAGTGGCACACTACAAAATAGCCTTCAAATAAAGAAATGGTGAAATGGTTGGTAGAGCTGGTCGCGACGAACGTTGCATCAAAATTGGAATATACTGCGGGGGTAGACACTGACACCTTGTTGATCAGAACCAGATAGAAGGGAGACAACGAGGGTACACGAGGGAGAGAACAAGAGGACACGAGGGAGACAACAAGAGGATACGAGGAAGACAACAAGAGGATACGAGGAAGACAGCAAGGGGACATCGAGGGTCACAAAAGAGTACACGAGGGAGACAACAAGAGGACACGAGGGAGACAACAAGAGGACACGAGGAGACAACAAGAGGACACGAGGGAGCCAACAAGAGGATAAGAGGGAGACAACAAGAGGACACGAGAGAGACAATAAGGCGACACGAGGGAGACAATAAAGGGACACGAGGGAGACAACAAGAGGACACGAGGCAGACAACTAGAGGACACATTGAGGGGAGACAACGAAGGAGACAAAGAGGCAGACAACGAGGGGACACAATGAGGAGAGACAATGAGGCAGACAACGAGAGCACACAGTGAGGGGACATAACGAAGAAGTCAACGACGGAGACAACGAAGGAGACAACAACAGAGCACGAGGGAGACAGCGAGGGGACACAACGATGGACTGGTGGCATAGTGCATTAATTATATTATAATTTATTGCCAAAGAAAATGCTACACATAGAAGATTCCTTGAATCTCTTCTCTTCAGCATCATAAATAATTTTAATCAAAATAACAGTTTTACAATTTAAATGAACGACTTTGCCATAAAATTACCACAACACTAGTGAAGAAATATATCATGAAGCTTCCCTTGCTTCCCTTGCTTCCCTTGCTTCCCTTGCTTGTCCTGCTTGCCTTGCTTGTCCTGCTTGCCTTGCTTGCCTTGCTTGCCTTGCTTGCTTGCTTTCCCTTGCTTGTCCTGCTTGCCTTGCTTGTCCTGCTTGCCTTGTTTGCCCTGCTTACCTTGCTTGCCTTGCTTGTCCTGCTTGCCTTGCTTGCCTTGCTTGCCTTGCTTGCCTTGCTTGCCTTGCTTACCTTGCTTGCCTTGCTTGCCTTGCTTACCTTGCTTGCCTTGCTTTGCCTTGCCTTGCTCTTGCCTTTGCCTTGCTTGCCTGCTTGCCTTGCTTCCTGCTTGCCTTGCTTGCCTTTGCTTGCTTACTGCTTGTCTTGCCTTGCTTGTCGCTTCTTGCTTACCTTGCTTGCCTTGCTTTGCCTTGCTTACCTTGCTTGCTTGCCTGCTTCCTGCTGCCCTCTGCTTGTCCTGCTTGCCTTGCTTACCTTGCTTGTCCTGCTTGCCTTGCTTACTCTTGACTGTGCCGCTGCTCACCATATGTTCACCTTCTCTTACCAGGTTAATCAGTTTCTTACCTGATACAAGCCAGAATCTGGGCGAAATGTCGTCAACGTATAATTTTTTTATTACTACATTTGTATATAACTCCTTACCAACGCCAAGAAGATATAAAACAAGTTTTCCAATGGGCAACGAAAAACAATATGATGTTCAATGAAGACAAATTCCAACTACTCCGTTATGGAAAACTGGAGGAGATAATAACTAGAACTGAGTAGACTACAAACTCTAATAATACAATAGAGCGAAAAAATAATGTGAGGGACCTGGGAGTGGTAATGTCTGAGGATCTCACTTTCAAGGATCACAACAGTGCCACGATCACAACTGCAAAACAAAAGATGCCAAGCCAATGGTGATCCTTTTCAAATCACTTGTTCTCTCTAGACTGGAATACTACTGCACATTAACCTCTCCGTTCAAAGGAGGTGAAATTGCAGATCTAGTGTACAGAGAACCTTTGCTACATATGTAAGTTCCATCAAACACTTCAACTACTGGGAACGCTTGGAACCACTTGACTTGTACTCGTTGGAACGCAGGGGAGAGAAATACATCATAATCTACACTTGGAAAATCCTAGAAGGAATGATCCCGAATCTGCCCACATAAATCACTCCCTGCGAAAGCAAAATACTGGGCAGGCGGTGCAAAACACCCTGAATGAAAAGTAGGGGCGCCATTGGTACACTAATTGAAAACACCATAAGTGTCCGGGTCCCAAGACTGTTCAACAGCCTCCCACCATGCATAAGGGGAATCACTAATAGACACCTGGCTGCCTTCAAGAGAAAGCTGTACAGATACTTAAAGTCGGTTAAATTAACTTAACAGCTATACCGTGCTCCCCCATAGCCATCCTGTGGACGGTAGTCGAAAGATTAGTGAGGCATATTAAGACGTCCAAGGGACTGGGAACCAATGTAATGGTAGTTTAGCAAATTACATTGGTAGTGAACTACTTTTAAGTTTTTCATCTGCTTTTCATTGTATAATTTCGTTTCTTTTTTCTTGACTATATAATTTGTCAGTAGTTCTTTGTCATTATTGTCATAAGCAAATGCGATAAGATAGAAAAAAATCAGACAAGATATTCTGCCGTCTAGTATCAACCAGTTGATGAATTACGTCTTAATTCATATCTTGCTTGTCTAGTATCAACCAGTTGATGAATTACGTCTTAATTCATATCTTGCTTGTCTAGGATCGACCAGTTGATGGACTGCGTCTTTATTCAGACACAAGATCTTCCTAAAGTCTCTCATTCGTAAAAGCTGAATAAAACCTGTAAATCAAATTTTTTAATGAATTTGTTCGGGTGGGACGGGAAAGGAAGGGGAGGGATTTGAGGGAGGGTGAGATGGGAAGGGGAATTAAAGTTAGTAGGAGGTGGGAGGGATAAGATCCTTAATGAAAGCATTAAGTACCTCAAGTTTGGTGGCAGGAGTCACTATGTGCTCGCAGCTTCATTTGTGGGAGAAGTAAACATTGATGAAAGGCCTTCGGGGGTTAGGCGTGGGTGGGCGAGGCGTGGGTGGGCGAGGGGTGTGTGGGAGGAGGGGTGGGAGGGATCAAGTGGTGTGAGTGGGCAAGGTTGCATGCGTAGGTGGGTGAGACAGAGCATAGTCGGGGGATGACGTGAGAGAAGGTGGGTGGGAGGGGCGTTTGCTGGAGAGAGCGTGGGTGGGGAGGGTAGATGTACTGGAGGCCATGGGTGGGCGGAGCCGGGTGTTCTTGAGAATGCGTGGGTGGGCGTCATTATAAAGGTCCTCGTCTATAATGCACTCCAGGAAGCCCGGGAACAGAAATGGAAAATTGGCTTGTGAATACATTTACAGTGATGCTGCACCAGTGCTGCTGCACCAGTGATGCTGCACCAGTGATGCTGCACCAGTGATGCTGCACCAGTGATGCTGCACCAGTGATGCTGCACCAGTGATGCTGCACCAGTGTGCTGCACCAGTGATGCTGCACCAGTGATGCTGCACCAGTGATGCTGCACCAGTGGCTGCCATGTGCTGCACCAGTGATGCTGCACCAGTGATGCTGCACCAGTGCTGCTGCACCAGTGATGCTGCACCAGTGATGCTGCACCAGTGATGCTGCACCAGTGATGCTGCACCAGTGATGCTGCACCAGTGATGCTGCACCAGTGATGCTGCACCAGTGATGCTGCACCAGTGATGCTGCACCAGTGATGCTGCACCAGTGATGCTGCACCAGTGATGCTGCACCAGTGATGCTGCACCAGTGCTGCTGCACCAGTGATGCTGCACCAGTGATGCTGCACCAGTGATGCTGCACCAGTGATGCTGCACCAGTGATGCTGCACCAGTGATGCTGCACCAGTGATGCTGCACCAGTGATGCTGCACCAGTGCTGCTGCACCAGTGATGCTGCACCAGTGCTGCTGCACCAGTGATGCTGCACCAGTGCTGCACCAGTGATGCTGCGATGCTCCGGAGTGATGCTGCACCAGTGTGCTGCACCAGTGTGCTGCACCAGTGATGCTGCACCAGTGCTGCTGCACCAGTGATGCTGCACCAGTGATGCTGCACCAGTGCGACCAGTGATGCTGCACCAGTGATGCTGCACCAGTGATGCTGCACCAGTGATGCTGCACCAGTGATGCTGCACCAGTGTGCTGCACCAGTGTGCTGCACCAGTGATGCTGCACCAGTGATGCTGCACCAGTGATGCTGCACCAGTGATGCTGCACCAGTGCTGCTGCACCAGTGATGCTGCACCAGTGCTGCTGCACCAGTGATGCTGCACCAGTGCTGCTGCACCAGTGATGCTGCACCAGTGTGCTGCACCAGTGTGCTGCACCAGTGATGCTGCACCAGTGTGCTGCACCAGTGATGCTGCACCAGTGTGCTGCACCAGTGATGCTGCACCAGTGATGCTGCACCAGTGATGCTGCACCAGTGATGCTGCACCAGTGATGCTGCACCAGTGATGCTGCACCAGTGTGCTGCACCAGTGATGCTGCACCAGTGATGCTGCACCAGTGATGCTGCCCAGTGCTGCACCAGTGATGCTGCACCAGTGATGCTGCACCAGTGCTGCTGCACCAGTGCTGCTGCACCAGTGATGCTGCACCAGTGCTGCTGCACCAGTGATGCTGCACCAGTGATGCTGCACCAGTGATGCTGCACCGGTGATGCTGCACCGTGATGCTGCACCAGTGATGCTGCACCAGTGATGCTGCACCAGTGATGCTGCACCAGTGATGCTGCACCAGTGATGCTGCACCAGTGCTGCTGCACCAGTGATGCTGCACCAGTGATGCTGCACCAGTGATGCTGCACCAGTGATGCTGCACCAGTGATGCTGCACCAGTGATGCTGCACCAGTGATGCTGGACCAGTGATGCTGCACCAGTGATGCTGCACCAGTGATGCTGCACCAGTGATGCTGCACCAGTGCTGCTGCACCAGTGATGCTGCACCAGTGATGCTGCACCAGTGATGCTGCACCAGTGATGCTGCACCAGTGATGCTGCACCAGTGCTGCTGCACCAGTGATGCTGCACCAGTGTGCTGCACCAGTGATGCTGCACCATGTGCTGCACCAGTGATTGCACCAGTGATGCTGCACCAGTGATGCTGCACCAGTGATGCTGCACCAGTGATGCTGCACCAGTGATGCTGCACCAGTGTGCTGCCAGTGCTGCTGCACCAGTGATGCTGCACCAGTGATGCTGCACCAGTGATGCTGCACCAGTGATGCTGCACCAGTGATGCTGCACCAGTGATGCTGCACCAGTGATGCTGCACCAGTGATGCTGCACCAGTGATGCTGCACCAGTGATGCTGCACCAGTGCTGCTGCACCAGTGATGCTGCACCAGTGATGCTGCACCAGTGCTGCTGCACCAGTGATGCTGCACCAGTGATGCTGCACCAGTGCTGCCGTGCATGCTGACCAGTGATGCTGCACCAGTGTGCTGCACAGTGCTGCACCAGTGATGCTGCACCAGTGATGCTGCACCAGTGATGCTGCACCAGTGATGCTGCACCAGTGATGCTGCACCAGTGATGCTGCACCAGTGATGCTGCACCAGTGATGCTGCACCAGTGATGCTGCACCAGTGATGCTGCACCAGTGATGCTGCACCAGTGATGCTGCACCAGTGATGCTGCACCAGTGATGCTGCACCAGTGATGCTGCACCAGTGATGCTGCACCAGTGTGCTGCACCAGTGATGCTGCACCAGTGCTGCTGTTCACCAGGTGACTGCTGCACCAGTGATGCTGCACCAGTGATGCTGCACCAGTGATGCTGCACCAGTGATGCTGCACCAGTGATGCTGCACCAGTGATGCTGCACCAGTGTGCTGCACCAGTGCTGCTGCACCAGTGATGCTGCACCAGTGATGCTGCACATTCAGTGATGCTGCACCAGTGATGCTGCACCAGTGATGCTGCACCAGTGTGCTGCACCAGTGATGCTGCACCAGTGTGCTGCACCAGTGATGCTGCACCAGTGATGCTGCACCAGTGATGCTGCACCAGTGATGCTGCACCAGTGATGCTGCACTCAGTGATGCTGCACCAGTGATGCTGCACCAGTGATCTGCACCAGTGATGCTGACCAGTGATGCTGCACCAGTGATGCTGCACCATGATGCTGCACCAGTGATGCTGCACCAGTGCTGCTGCACCAGTGCTGCTGCACCAGTGATGCTGCACCAGTGCTGCTGCACCAGTGATGCTGCACCAGTGATGCTGCACCAGTGATGCTGCACCAGTGATGCTGCACCAGTGATGCTGCACCAGTGATGCTGCGCCAGTGATGCTGCATCATGCAGAGTCAACCACCGCTGCGAGGCTCCACTTTCTTCCTGTGGTTTCCAGCAAGCTTAATAATACTCACCTAATTGTGGTTGCATGGGTCGATTCGTAGTTCCTGGCCCCGCCTCTTCGCTGGTCGTTACTAGGTCCACTCTCTCCCTGCTCAAAGAGCTTTCTCGTACCTCTTCTTAAAGCTATGCATGGATTGCGCCTCCACTACATCACTCTTCAGATTATTCCAGTTCCTAACAACTCTATGACTGACGAAATACTTAATAACATACCCGTGACTCATCTAACTTTTCAACCTCCAGTTGTGACCCCTTGTTAATGTGTCCTATCTCAGAAACATTTTGTCCCTATCCACCTTGTCAGTTCCTCTCAGTATTTTACATGATTTTATCATGTTCTCACTATCTCTCCTGTCCTCCAGTGTCAAGTTAATTTCCCTTAACCTCTCCTTGTAGGACCTACCTCACAGCTCCGGGACTAGTCTTGTTGCAAACCTTTGTATTTTCTCTAATTTTTAACGTGTTTGATCAGGTCGGGGTTCCATAACTGGTGGTGCATACTCCAATATGGATCAGACATATACGGTGTACTGTGTTTTGAATGACTCCTTACTCGTAGGTAGGTAGGTGTACTCACCTAGTTGTGGTTGCAGGGGTCGAGTCATAGCTCCTGGCCCCGCCTCTTCACTGGCCGCTACTGGGTCACTCTCCCTGCACCATGAGCTTTATCATACCTCTTCTTAAAGCTATGTATGGAGCCTGCCTCCACTACATCACTTCCTAAACTATTCCACTTCCCGACCACTCTGTGACTGAAGAAATACTTCCTAACATCTCTGTGATTCATCTGAGTCTTCAATTTCCAACTGTTTCTGTGTCCCATCTCTGGAACATTCTGTCTCTGTCCACTTTGTCAATTCCTCTCAGTATCTTATATGTTGTTATCATGTCCCCCCTATCTCTCCTGTCCTCCAGTGTCGTCAGGTCGATTTCCCTTAACCTCTCCTCGTATGACATACCCCTTAGCTCCGGGACTAGTCTTGTTGCAAACCTTTGCACTTTCTCGAGCTTCTTCAAGTGCTTGGCTAGGTGTGGGTTCCAAACTGGTGCTGCGTACTCCAGTATGGGCCTAACGTACACAGTGTACAGGGTCCTGAACGATTCTTTATAAAGATGTCGGAATGCTGTTCCTAGGTTTGCTAGGCGCCCATATGCTGCAGCAGTTATTTGGTTGATGTGCGCCTCAGGAGATGTACCTGGTGTTATACTCACCCCAAGATCTTTTTCCTTGATTGAGGTTTGCAGTCTCTGGCCCCCTAGGCTGTACTCCGTCTGTGGTCTTCTTTGCCCTTCCCCAATCTTCATGACTTTGCACTTGGTGGGGTTGAACTCCAGGAGCCAATTGCTGGACCAGGCTTGCAGCCTGTCCAGATCCCTTTGTAGTTCTGCCTGGTCCTCGTCCGACTGAATTCTTCTCATCAGCTTCACATCATCTGCAAACAGGGACACTTCGGAGTCTATTCCTTCCGTCATGTCCTCTCTCTCTGGTAGTGTTCCTTACGTGTTGGTACATGAGATTTTCCAGTACCACCTCCAGCATCTTAGCCCTCCACGTTTCTTGGCCCCCATGTGGCTCTAAGTTCTCCCAATCAATTTCCTTATGGTTGAAGTCACCCATGATCAGTAGTTTCGCCCTGGTCGCACAAGCCCTTCTGGCCACTACTGCCAGTGTATCAATCATCGCTCTGTTACTCTCATCATACTCTTGCCTTGGCCTCCTGCTGTTCGGTGGTGGGTTATACATCACTGCAATTACCACCTTAAGACCTCCAGACTATAGCATTCCTACTATGTATTCCCCAGCTTCTCCTCTGTCTCCTCTTTCCAGCTCGTCAAAATCCCATCGGTTTTTGATCAGCAGTGCAACTCCTCCACCCCCTCTGTTCCCTCTGTCTTTCCTCAGGATCTGGTACCCCATTGGAAAGATGGCATCTGTTATCATACCTGTGAGCTTGGTTTCTGTGAGAGCTATTATGTCCGGTGATGCCTCTTTGACTCTTTCGTGCCACTCCTCCCACTTATTTGTTATTCCATCAGCATTGGTGTACCATACCTTCAGTTTCCTCTCTAATACAGTGTTTTGGGGGTCTGTGAGGGTGGGGTACCTGGCAGTGTACTGTGGGATTCTATAGTGGAGTGTTGGGTGTGGGCTGTGAGTGTGGGTTGTAGTTTGTGTTGGGACCGTGTGCTTGGTTGTTGGGTTGTGCTTGTTCCTGTTGCTCCGTCCTGCTCTGGTTGTCCTCTACTGATTTTGTCCTTGTCTCTCCTCCTCGCTCCTTTCGCCTTTGTGCCCTCTCCCTCAGCTGCTGTCATTCTGTTTTTGTTCTGTCCCGGTCTAGGAACACCCTCCTGTAATCTTCCGTTTCCTTCAATTGTGGTTTCTCTTGGAGGATTCTGTCCCTCTCTGTTTCTGTCCTGAGGATCAGCTTGAGCGGTCGTTTTCTTCCCTTCGAGTACCCCCCTATTCTCTGAAAATTTACAATCTCGGACATGTCTTCTTCACCTATTTCTTTGAGTATGCTCTCAATCTCCTTTCTTTCTGCCTGCTGTCTTTCAGTGTGTGTCCTTTCCTCTCTCTCCTTCAGCCCATGAATAAACACTGCCTTTGCCCTCTCCTCCTCCCATTGCCTTTCCCTCTGCAGCTCAGGTTCCTGTTTCTCCCTTTTTTTCCCCCGTCGCTCTTGTTGGCATGATCGTTCCCCTGCATTTGCCCCATTCCCCTCTCCACCTGCTCTCAGCTGCTCACCCCCTTCACTCCTTGGCCCTGCTTGGTAGGCAGATGCGGCTGTAGCGTAAGTTATATCTCCTTCCTTCCCGATGGACACCCTTGATGCTGTGTCTTTACTGGTCAATACCCCTGTAACCTGCTTCAGCCTGTTTACCTCATCTTCTAGGCCTCTTATCCTGGCTACTGCATCTTCAGCTTGTGACTCCCAATTCTTCTTCTCCTCCTCCAACCTCTTTTCCAGTTTCACAGAAAGCTCTCTCTCCATTTTTGCAGAAAGCTCTCCTAGTTTTCTCTCTCACTCCTGTTCCATCCTTTTGCACTGCTCTTCCATCCATTCTTCCTTACCAGAGCTAATCTCCTCTGGTCCCTGGGTCCTGCGAGTCCCTACCACCATTTTTTTTTTTTGTGTGTGTGTGTGTGTTCAGGGAAGTGTAGGGTTTAAGGGGGAGAGGTTTAGGAGGGAGAGTGATGGAAGGGTGGAGAAAAAGGGGGGGAAGGGAGCTATAGTAAAAGGGGTGGTAGGGAAGAAGGAAAAAGAGAGTGGGAATAGAGGGGAGAGGGAGAAGGGGAGAGGAGAAGGAGCAAAAGAGAGAAGGGAGAGGGAGAGGGGAGAGATGCCAGTGAGGGGAGAATGGGGGGTGGAAGGGGAGGAGGGAGGGATTGGATGGTTCTAACGGTCAACTGCTTGTATCCTGTGTCCCCAGTCACTCCTTTCTTCAGTTATTATGCTAATATAATATTACTAGTACTTATTCTAATACTACTAATGATACTAAATGCAATACAAATCTGAATTTTATACTGACACTCACTGAGATACTGTCACAAGGTGTGTATGTGTGCGTTTGTGTGTATACAGTTGCCACCCTATAATGGTGTGTACTCACCTAATTGTGGTTGCAGGGGTCGAGACTCAGCTCCTGGCCCTGGCGTGTGTGTGTGTGTGTGTGTGTGCGTGTATTTGTATTCTCGCGCTTCTATGCCTCAATTATTATGCTAAAAAATACTAATACTTATACTAATACTAGTATAATAATGTTACTACTACAAGAACATCTAAAGGTTCTACTGCTACTGAGTGTGTGTGTGTGTGTGTGTGTGTGTGTGTGTGTGTGTGTGTGTGTGTACTCACCTAATTGTGGTTGCAGGGGTCGAGACTCAGCTCCTGGCCCCGCCTCTTCGCTGTCTGCTACTGGGTCTCTGCTCTCCCTGCTCCATGAGCTTTATCATACCTTGTCTTAAAACTATGTATGGTTCCTGCCTCCACTATATCTTTCTCTAGTCCATTCCACTTCCTGACTACTCTGTGGCTGAAGAAATGTTTCTTGACATCCCTTTGACTCATCTGAGTCTTCAGCTTCCAGTTGTGTCCCCTTGTTTCTGTGTTCCCTCTCTGAAACAAGCTGTCACTATCTACCTTGTCAATTCCCCGCAGTATTTTGTATGTCGTTATCATGTCTCCTCTGACCCTTCTTTCCTCCAGTGTTGTTAGTCCTATTTCCATCAACCTTTCTTCATAAGACAGACCCCTGAGTTGTGGAACTAACCTTGTCGCAAACCTTTGCACTTTCTCTAGTTTCTTGACGTGCTTGACCAGGTGTGGGTTCCAGACTGGTGCTGCATACTCTAGTATGGGCCTGACGTATACGGTATACAGTGTCTTGAACGATTCCTTGTTAAGGTAACGGAACGCTAATCTTAGGTTTGCCAGTCGCCCATATGCTGCCGCGGTTATCTGGTTGATGTGTGCCTCCGGAGACGTGCTTGGTGTGTGTGTGTGTTAGTTACCATTTTGTCCTAGGCACATGTCGATTAGACACTAGGCCTGTTGTATGTATGTGTGTGTGTGTAACGAAACACATCGAAATGCGTGTGTGTGTGTGTGTGTGTGTGCGATTGATGTCCGGCACTAGTTACCCCACCCACTCATCAATCCTATCTCCACCTTATCAATGTTGTTTTTACTCTAATTCAGGTAATAGCTGGCAAGAGTGAGTGACCCCTAGCTTCCAGTGTCAGAGACCAGTACTTCTGACACAACATGCAACCAAAACTAGATGAGTGACTTGCGGCTGGCAGTCGAGTGGTGGACAACTTCTGCTTCTGCCTCCTTGTTGTCGTACTTCACTATATTCTAAGACTTTCTTCTAAATCCTTCACTCTTGATAAAGTATATCCATTTATACTCATATACCACACGTTCCTCAAGTATTTTCACTTTTGTAAATTACTCTTCACTTTTACACTTATTTATAACGACATACAACCTGCTATGACGTCAGCACTTCCTGGAGGCCTACTGACTGCCACCTTCCCTGGTTATATATATATATATATATATATTTATCTTCTTCGTTTTCTTGTTAACTTGGTCACTCTCGCTGTATGCTACCCCACAATTTGCTTGTTAATCAACCTCCCTTAACTCTTGACCTTCTGACTTTCGTCACTCGATTTTGTACTTTGTATATTTGTACCCGTGTGGCAGCAGTGCCTGCTAGGCCTCAAAACGATTTGGCACTTTCAAATTTTGTTGTGTAATTTCAGGCTTCCTCTCGCATTTTTTTTAGTTAATAACTTCGGTTATCACTTGTAGGGTTGTTCACTGACCCTGTCAATACCACTGTCACTACCACTGCCACTACCACTGTCACTACCACTGTCACTATCACTGTCACTACCACTGTCACTACCACTGTCACTACCACTGTCACTACCACTGTCACTAGCACTGTCACTAGCACTGTCACTACCACTGTCACTAGCACTGTCACTACCATTGTCACTACCACTGTCACTACCACTGTCACTAGCACTGTCACTACCACTGTCACTACCACTGTCACTACCACTGTCACTACCACTGTCACTAGCACTGTCACTAGCACTGTCACTACCACTGTCACTAGCACTGTCACTACCACTGTCACTAGCACTGTCACTACCACTGTCACTAGCACTGTCACTACCACTGTCACTACCACTGTCACTACCACTGTCACTACCACTGGCTTCTCTAGCAGCTAATGTACCACCTAAAAACACTAAGATTCACGGAGCCTTGTGTCCCACTACACTACCGCCGCGCGAACGTGTGTGTGTGTACTCACCTAATTGTGGTTGTGTGGGTGTGTTTTTGTGTGTGTTTATGTGTGGTGTGTGTGTGTGTGTGTGTGTGTGTGTGTGTGTGTGTGTGGGTGTGTGTGTGTTTATGTGTGGTGTGTGTGTGTGTGTGTGTGTGTGTGTGTGTGTGTGTGTGTGTGTGTGGTTGTGTGTGTGTGTGTGTGTGTGTGGGTTGTGTGTGTGTGTGTGTGTGTGTGTGGGGTTGTGTGTGTGTGGTGTGTGTGTGTGTGCAGGGGTCGAGACAGCTCCTCTTGGTTTGTCTTGGCCAACGTCCACTGGAGTCTCGCCTCCTGGTCTCTG
Organism: Cherax destructor; assembly: GCA_009830355.1. NCBI lineage: Eukaryota > Metazoa > Arthropoda > Malacostraca > Decapoda > Parastacidae > Cherax > Cherax destructor. Next base: position 2,304 of record WNWK01002490.1, on the reverse strand, counting down.
CCATGCCTACTTTAAAGATGTGAGTGGACAAGCCTCCTAACCTCACTTTCTCGGCCGGCTCATTCGTTTATTATAACCCCGAGACTAAATTACTTTCTAACATTCCAGTGGTTAATCTGCGGCTTTAATTCCATGTGTACCCTCCTTGTTCCAAGTCTACTCTGGACAACACTATATTTGTCAGCCTTGTCGGTTCCTATCGTGATATCCTCCAGTTCTCTCCTTGCTTCTAGGATCGTCAAATTCAGTTTGTTGATTCTTTCTGGGAATCGCAATCTTTTGAGTTCTTGTAGCAAATTATGGACCATTTCTTGCTTTAGCACATGCTTTATCAAGTGTGATTCCTTGCCCAAACTGCGTACTCCACGATGGGTCTTGCGTTGAGTAGTGCTATAAATGATTCTTTGTTTATATTCCTGAATACTATTATAATATTAAGCTGTTCTCGCAGACGTTGCCTCTGTTATCTGGTTTATGTGCTCCTCTGGTGATATAATTGTGCCGACTGTGATCCCAAGGTTCTTTTCTCTGTTATGGTGAGTTCTTCTGCTAAACTAGCCATTTATATGGAGTAAACTAGGATCTTTCACTGTGCTTATCTTTCTCAAATGCTTCACGTTATCAACCAACACAGACACGCGAAGAAAGATTAGGGACAAGATAGGCACACTTAGGAGTAACTCAGGTCAGATCACTGACAGTGATAAGGATATGTGTGAACTTTTCAACACCTACTTCCTCTCAGTTTTTCTCAGGGAGATACTAGTGAAATTCCAGAAATAATAAATTATGTAGGACAGGACGATAATAAACTATGCACGAATGCGGTAACTAGTGACATGGTCCTCAGACAAATAGAGAAATTAAAACCTTACAAATCCCCAGGCCCTGATGAACTGTTTGCAAGGGTTTTAAAGGAATGTAAAGAGGAGCTTAGCAAACCTTTGGCTAATCTTGTCAATATATCACTACAAACTGGCATAGTGCCAGACATGTGGAAAAAGGCTAATGTAATACCTATTTACAAGGCAGGTGACAGGTCCTTAGCTTCGAACTATAGACCAATGAGCCTTATCTCCATAGTTAGAAAATTTATGGAATCAATAATTGCTGAGGCAAATCGTAGCCATCTTGAAAGGCATAAATTGATTAATGAATCTCAGCACGGTTTTACAGAGGGGCGTTCCTGTCTTACGAATTTACTAACTTTTTTTCACTAACGTATTTGAGGAGGTAGATCATGGTACGGAATATGATATTGTGTATATGGACTTCAGTAAGGCTTTCGATAGAGTTCCCCCCTTAACCTCTTTAAGGGGGGCTCCTTGTCGGAATTGGAATTGGACCTCTTGGTCTTCTTCCTCAGACCGAACCTAATTACCCCCCAATCCCCCCTCCCTTTTCCCATCTTCCCCATCCTCCCTTTTCCCTTTCCTCCTCCTCCTCCTCCTCATCCCTCCCTTATTTCCTTCCCAGTTTTGCCCTGGGAGCTTCTCTCCTCAGGCATTCTAGTTCCTAGGTAGGGGGAAGGGTATCGTAGTCCATCACATTCCGTTGAGGTCCTTGGCGGTGGTGTAGTTTGCCGTGGAATCTGGATCGCCTGGGGATGTCCCGATCCCTCTCCGGTCACCCGGGGGGTGGCTTTGGGTATCTTTCGGGCGACGGGTGTATCTCTGGAGGCCACCTTTCGGATTCCGGGGGTGGTGGCCGAAGGCGGTATGCTTTGTGGCGGATATCCGGCCGCCCTCTCTTTTGTCCGCCGAGATGGCTCGGTGGATGTGAGGTTGCTATCCCGGATTGCTGGTTTACTGGCGTGAAGGGTAGGGTATGGCACGGGTTCCATGCAGCATCTGCACTACTTGCGGTGTTGAGGTCCTCTTGGGCACGGAGGGGGATTTGCGCTCCCTTTCATTCATCCTAGGACCTATTCCTCCACGTTCCCTCCTTTTTTTATTCTTTTTTTTATTTTTATTTTATTTTCTTCTTTCTTTTTTTCTTAAAAATAAAAAGAAGGAAGTAACCTAACCATGGCTGACCCAATCCATGAACCCACTACCCCGGGCCCCTTCCTGATACCGCACCCAGTACTGACCCTGCCTCGTTAACGGATGACTCTTTGGACACCTCTCATGCCCCTGTACCTCTTGCTGGTGCTGGTTCGTCACCTGCTTCAGGTACCAGGGTCCCGACTGGCCCTTTCGATACGTCTGACCTTCGCTCTTCTCTGACCTTGATTCCGGCTTCTCCTCGACGGTGCCTCATTTTTCGAATCGCTCGCCCGTCTCCCATCGGACCACCGGTCCC
>WNWK01002489.1:185000-207295 GCA_009830355.1 Cherax destructor | reverse complement strand
GCGTATTTGATAGGAGTGAATGGAGGCATATGGTTTTAATACTTGACGTGCTGTTGGAGTGTGAGCAAAGTAACATTTATGAAGGGATTCAGGGAAACCGGCAGGCCGGACTTGAGTTCTGGAGATGGGAAGTACAGTGCCGGCACTCTGAAGGAGGGTGTAAATGTTGCAGTTTTATAACTGTAGTGTAAAGCACCCTTCTGGCAAGACAGTGATGGAGTGAATGATGATGAAAGTTTTCTTTTTCCGGCCACCCTGCCTTGGTGGAATCGGCCGATGTGTTAATAAAAAAAAAAAAAAAAAAATATATATATATATATATATATATATATATATATATATATATATATATATATATATATATATATATATATATATATATAAAGTGGGATATTTGAATGTGCGTGGATGTTGTGCGAATGATAAGAAAGAGATGATTGTAGATGTTATGAATGAAAAGAAGCTGGATGTCCTGGCTTTAAGTGAGACAAAGCTGAAGGGGTAGGAGAGTTTCAGTGGGGAGAAATAAATGGGTTTAGGTCAGGGGTTTCAAATAGAGTTAGAGCTAAAGAAGGAGTGGCAATAATGTTGAATAATCAGTTATGGCAGGTAAAGATGGAATATAAATGTATAAATTCAAGGATTATGTGGAGTAAAATAAAAGTTGGATGTGAAAAGTGGGTTATAGTAAGTGTTTATGCACCTGGAGAAGAGAGAAGTGTAGAGGAGAGAGAGAGATTTTGGGAAATGTTGAGTGAGTGTGTGGGGAGTTTTGAACCAAGTGAGAGAGTAATTGTGGTTGGGGATCTTAATGCTAAAGTGGGTAAAAATGTTGTGGAGGGTGTAGTAGGTAAATTTGGGGTGCCAGGGGTAAATGTAAATGGGAATCATTAATTGAGCTATGTGTAGAAAGAGGTTTGGTAATAAGTAATACATATTTTATGAAAAAGAGGATAAATAAATATACAAGGTATGATATAGCACGTAAGGAAAGTAGTTTTTAGATTATGTATTGGTGGATAAAAGGTTGATGGGTAGGCTTCAGGATGTACATGTTTATAGAGGGGCAACGGATATATCGGATCATTATTTAGTTGTAGCTACAGTTAGAGTAAAAGGTAGATGGGACAAAAAGAAAATGGCAACAGCAAGTAAAGAGAGGTAAAAGTGTATAAACTAAGGGAGGAGGAAGTTAGGGTGAGCTATAAGCAAATATTGGCAGAATTGTGGGTTAATGCAAGTATGAGTAGTAAGGGGGTTGAAGAGAGTTGGGATAGTTTTAAAAAATGCAGTATTAGAATGCGGGACAGAAGTTTGTGGCTATAGGAGGGTGGGCGCAGGAGGAAAGAGGAGTGAGAGGTGGAATGAAGAAGTAAAGGGTGTGATAAAAGAGAAAAAGGTAGCTTATGAGAGGTTTTTACAAAACAGAAGTGTTAATAGAAGAGCAGAGTATATGGAGAGTAAAAGAAAGGTGAAGAGAGTGGTGAGAGAGTGCAAAAGAAGAGCGGATGAAAGAATGGGAGAGGCTCTGTCAAGAAATTTTGCTGAAAACAAGAAAATTTTTTGGAATGAGATAAACAAGGTAAGAAAGCCTAGGGAACGAATGGATTTGTCAGTTAAAAACAGAGTAGGGGAGTTAGTAGATGGGGTGCTGGAGGTATTGGGTAGATCGCGGGAATATTTTGAGGAACCTTTAAATGCCGATGAAAAAAGGGAGGCGGTAATTTCATGTACTGGCCAGGGAGGTACAACATCGTTTAGGAGTGGAGAAGAACAGAATGTGAGTGTGGGGGAGGTGCGTGAGGCATTACGTAGAATGAAAGGGGGTAAAGCAGCTGGAACTGACGGGATCATGACAGAAATGTTAAAAGCAGGGGGGGATATAGTGTTGGAGTGGTCGGTATTTTTGTTTAATAAATGTATGAAAGAGGGGAAGGTACCTAGGGATTGGCAGCGAGCATGTATAGTTTCTTTATATAAAGGGAAGGGGGATAAAAGAGATTGTAAGAATTATAGGGGAATATGTTTACTTAATATACCAGGTAAAGTGTATGGCAGGGTTATTATTGAAAGAATTAGAGGTAAGACAGAGAGTAGGATTGCAGATGAGCAAGGAGGCTTTAGAGTGGGTAGGGGATGTGTAGATCAAGTGTTTACAGTGAAGCATATATGTGAACAGTATTTAGATAAAGGTAGAGAAGTTTTCATTGCATTTATGGATTTAGAAAAGGCATATGATAGAGTGGATAGGGGAGCAATGTGGCAAATGTTGCAAGTGTATGGAATAGGTAGTAAGTTACAGATGGCTGTAAAGAGTTTTTATGAGGATAGTGAAGCTCAGGTTAGGGTGTGTAGGAGAGAGGGAGATTACTTCCCAGTAAAAGTAGGTCTTAGACAGGGATGTGTAATGTCATGATGGTAGTTTAATATATTTATAGATGGGGTTGTAAAAGAAGTAAATGCTAGGGTGTTGGGGAGAGGGGTAGGATTAAATTATGGGGAATTAAATGCAAAATGGGAGTTGACACAGTTACTTTTTGCTGATGATACTGTGCTTATGGGAGATTCTAAAGAAAAGTTGCAAAGGTTAGTGGACGAGTTTGGGAGGGTGTGTAAAGGTAGAAAGTTGAAAGTGAACATAGATAAGAGTAAGGTGATGAGGGTATCAAACGATTTAAATAAAGAAAAATTGGATATCACATTGGAGAGAGGGATTATGGAAGAAGTAAATGTTTTCAGATATTTGGGAGTTGACGTGTCAGCGGATGGGTTTATGAAGGATGAGGTTAACCATAGAATTGATGAAGGAAAAAAGGTGAGTGGTGCGTTGAGGTATCTGTGGAGACAAAAAACGTTATCCATGGAGGCAAAGAAAGGAATGTACGAAAGTATAGTGGTACCAACACTCTTATATGGGTTTGAAACATGTGTTTCAAATGCTGCAGCGAGGAGGAGGCTGGAGGCAGTGGAGATGTCCTGTCTAAGGGCAATGTGTGGTGTAAATATTATGCAGAAAATTCGGAATGTGGAAATTAGGAGAAGGTGTGGAGTTACTAAAAGTATTTGTCAGAGAGCTGAAGAGGGGTTGTTGAGGTGGTTTGGTCATTTAGAGAGAATGGATCAAAGTAGAATGACTTGGAGAGCGCATAAATCTGTAGGGGAAGAAAGGCGGGGTAAGGGTCGTCCTAGAAAAGGTTGGAGGGAGGGGATAAAGGAGGTTTTGTGGGCGAGGGGCTTGGACTTCCAGCAATCATGTGTGAGCGTGTTAGATAGGAGTGGAGACAAATGGTTTTTGGGACCTGACGAGCTGTTGGAGTGTGAGCAGGGTAACATTTTGTGAAGGGATTCAGGGAAACCAGTTAATTGATTTAGTTGGACGTGAGTCCTGGAAATGGGAAGTACAATGCCTGCACTTTAAAGGAGGGGTCTGGGATAGTGAGAGTGTTGAATGATGATGAAAGCATTTTCTTTTTGGGGATTTTCTTTCTTTTGAGTCACCCTGCCTCGGTGGGAGACGGACGACTTGTTGATATATATATATATTTATATATATATATATATATATATATATATATATATATATATATATATATATATATATATATATATATATATATATATTATATTATATTAACTCATCGGTTGTCTCACACCAAGGCAGGGTAGCCTGAAAAAGAAAAACTTTTATCATCATTCACTCCATGACTGTCTTACCAGAGGCATGCCTACACTACAGTTATAAAACTGCAACATGAACACTCCTCCTTCAGAGTGCAGATACTGTACTTCCCATCTCCGGGACTCAAGTCCGGCCTGCCGGTTTCCCTGAATCCCTTCATAAATGTTATCTTGCTCACTCTCCAACAGCACGTCAAGTCCTAAAAAACCATTTGTCTCCATTCTCTCCAATCTAACACTCTCACACACGCTTGCTGGAAGTCCAAGCCCTTCGCACACAAAACCTACTATACCCCCTCCCTCCAACCTTCCCTAGTACGATCCCTACCCTGCCTTCCCTCCACTACAGATTTATACACTCTCGAAGTCATTCTCTTTTATTCCACCCTCTCTACATGTCTGACCCACCTCAACAACCCCTCCTTAGCCCTCTGGATAATAGTTTTGGTAATCCCGCACCTCCTCCAAATTTCCAAACTACAAATTCTCTGCATTATATTCACACCACACATTGCCCTCAGACATCTCCTCTGCCTCCAGCCTTCTCCATCAAGGAGTAAAAAATAATAATTTTGTACCAAAAGAACCTTAGAAAACTTACCTAACTTTATTACAACAAGCGCAATTTAATTTAGCCTGTTCCAACTAAATATATTCTAGATAAGTTTACAATAATTTAATAATAATCAAACACAAAGAAATATAATTTTTTCTTTAGGTTCAGAATGATTTTGCGAAATTATTGCATACACAAATTTTTGCTTGCCTTATTCGGCAAGAAGAGCATTGCTATTTAAGCCAAAATTGCAAGTTTTACCTATTCGGCACGAAAAATATAAATGAGTTCCTTTATGTAGAAATGTAGGAATTCATTTAAGGGGAGACATCCGCAGTTTATCCAAAGGAAGATGGCTATAGTTTATCTATCCCACAAGATTCTGAAGTAGACGCTTGTCTAACCATCCTAAAACGAGCTGAAACAAAGGCCCTATTTTCTCGGTGTGGACTTACAGCACTTAAGACAATCCAAGGCGTTCGTATAAGAGTTCAGGTTTAGGATATGTACAATAGCCTCAACTAAAAACGAGTCTAATTTGAACAAGCCGCCACTGCTATTCCATAATGAATGCTTATCATGTTTTCTAATTGCCGATTCTACAATATTCCATTCAAGCCAAGCAGAACAAGGTACAATGACTTTAGCTTTCGGCTAATTTGCTGAGTTATTCCAGACTCTAATGTGGCTGAAAATTGTGTTAGCTTCCTGGGCAGTTCAGATATAATAGTGGTGTTGTGATATCCTACCATCTAGAGGTTTGCCAGTCTATAGACACCACCAACACACTGTTGAGGAGACTTCTTTATCAGAATGCTTCTAACAGTCTAAGGTAAGTTCACACTAAGGAATTAGGGCTTCTGTTTCTGCTTGTTTAGTGATCGTTAGACCAGCGTCTGCCTCGGAATCTTGTGGGATAGATAAACTATGGCCGTCTACCTTTAGATAAACTACAGATGTCGTCCCTTAAATGAGTCCCTTTAAATGGACCTGTTTTCTAGAGTTGTGGAAAATTCCTAATACTATTGCCAGATATTCTATATTTGGTATGTAAAGTCATTTATATCATATCGTAGTCTGACCGAATATTTGATAATTGTCACGTCACTAATGGTACACTCTTTAGGGTATTACCAGAATATCAGAGTATGGGGGCTGGCTGTCTTCTAATGCAACAATTCAGTCTTTCTGGCCATTGGTGTGTCTGGGGGCACTAACTGCCTCCTGCCTCTCTTCTATGTCATTCAAACAAAGACGCTTCCTCTGATCGTATTTGCTTAGACCTCCTTCTCTTTTCTAAATCACTGTAAGCTTCCGATGATGTGTTGATTGCAACACGAGAGGAGGCCTAGAGCTATCACTGAACTCCCTCCGGTGTTGTTTGTTTTGCAGATATATATATAGGGAGGTACCACCTCTGGAACTGTCTTGGGGACCCTCATCCTCAGAGAAAAGAATAAACTTGCTTCAGGGAAAACTCAAAGTCCTCCCTGAAGCTGTATATATATATATATATATATATATATATATATATATATATATATATATATATATATATATATATATATATATATATATATATATATAATACGAAAACCATTCATTTTATTACTGATTATAAATTATATAATATGAAACTCGAATAGAAATCCCAGAGCACAGCAGCTCGCAGCCTGTTTTGCATAAATTTGCATTAATATGTAATTTTATTTTCCCTAAGATAACTGACGCAATTCCTCTATCCCAGACATTTTCTTGCAATTTATGGCTTCTGTGGATTAATTGTTTTGTCCTTTTGTGTTTGTGAGTGTGTGTCAGTCTGAATGTGTTTGTTTGTGTGTGTGTGTTACTTCTCTGTCATGTTTGTTTTAGTGCGAGAGGAAATGTAGGTCTCGTTTTGTAATTATTTTTTTATTTTCTTCTATTAAGTACATTTTGCATATTTATATGAAGTTCAGAAGTTCCATATCAATGTGTGAGAGAATATTACTCATTATGATCACCAGTTGCGGCTTTTCCTTTGAACTGGGCTAAACGTGGCTACTGATATCCAGGTTCCTATTTGCAATTTCCTATTTGCAGTTACCTATTCCCACTTACAGAAATACAGCTATTCTAGGTGTCTATAATATTCGATTTGTGACTTATTCGTCTTGATGTTTTCCTCTGTTGAAAACCCCATTTCCTCCTCTTTTATTCTATTCCTGCTTTGAAACACTTTGTGTTAAATATTTACTAGCCTTCCTTCTGTGCTGTTGTTTCTCATTCGTACTATTTACTAGCCTTCCTTCTGCGCTGCTATTTCTCATTCGTATTCTGAAATTGGACTTTTGTTCATATTTTTAGCAACAGTGTCGTATACTTTTTCATCAATTGGAACTTTTCTGGTGCCGTCCTTTTGTGACCTTTTAACGAAGGCGAGACCTTCCTTTTCAGCGTTAATTCTTATTTCTTAAGTCCGGGATTCATTGTGTTCCACGACCCCGAAGATTAGAAAAATATCGTTAAAAATTGAGTTTCAGTTGCCGAGCGCCGCCTCGCAGTGTTCTAGTGTCTACCTTCCTTGTCTCACATATGATTATCTTTAATTTACCAGGCGATGTATTACCTCTGCGGGTTTAGCACTTCTCCGTGACAATAATATTAAATACTGCTGTTTTTTTTTTTTTTAATTTCTAACTTTTGTTCTGTCATCTTTCAGAATCCATATACAGTATCGTCTTCCTCGACGATCTTGGTAATTGGTTATACTTCCTTACGCTGCTTAAGCTGAGCAATTTTTAATGTATCTGGCTCATTCAGGAGTTTTTTACCTCCATTCATTGCTGTTTACCTCATTGAAACCTTTGATTGTCTTGTACATATTGATTATATAAACCTAAGTCATCTCACATCCGTTACCGTGAGGGTCTGCGCCCCTTCTCTCCTCAGAGCTATGCCTCACAAAATCATAATAACACGATTGCAAACAAATCACTTCCCTTAGGTTCAAGACCCAGTCATTCCTTGATTTTTTTTTTTCATCTTTCAGCTTCGCGATTATTTTTCAGACAAGCTAATTTTCTTAATTTTCTTTACTTGTTTAACTACACGGAGTTTCACGTAAGTGTCTTATGATCGAGTATGGATGGGCTGCATAATATATTGAATGAGTTCTTGTTCGTATTTTTAAGTGTAATTATTGCATATTCTAACTTTTAACCCTAACATTGATGGATCGGTAAAGAGACTCTGTATAGAGCACACCTTTATAGTTAAGTAAAAGAACACAAATGCAACTAATGTGACATTTTATTGTGGCAACGTTTCGCTCTCCATGAGCTTTTTCAGGCCTTTACGCTCCTGGAGAGCGAAACGTTGCCACAATAAAATGTCACATTAGTTGCATTTGTGTCCTTTTACTTAACATATTGTCGGTAATTCTACCAATATTAATACATACCTTTATTATAGATGCTTTCGATCTGTATAGATCTTTATTAAAATATGAATTCATATTTCCGTAACTTTATAAAGCCAAGTGTCTTTCTAGCACATGCTAACTTTGCCAAGTCGAGGCCCAGGAAGTACAACAGCGTCACATATCTAAAACATGAAATGTGCAGGTCCATATCATCAGGTATCTTGGCTTAGATAACGCAGGTCATTTCGTACGTCAGGTCCTTGTTTCCCACCAGGTCAGCTCTTAAGACTACGTCACAGATTCAAGTCTGTTTATCTCTCCTGGGAGCCAGCTCCTCGTCCTCGTCTCTGATGCCGGAGCGTCTCCACTAAGCAATTTCGTTTCACTTTTCGCACGAGGCAGAGATGCTTGTGTGGGAATGAGTGGTAGGGAGACGCATCTGGCGAAGATGCTCAGTTTTACGAGCTACTTCGTTTGGGCCTCATGAAAAGCGAATGCAACCCCTTTCGACTTTTTTTTCATTACACTTTTATTACGTACGCGTGATACACAGTGTGCATTATATGTATCTCTTACTGCGTCCGTCCGTCTGTCTGTCTCTCTGTTTGTCTCGTGCACATTTGGTATAAACTCTCTCAAAGCGGGTACTTTAATGCTGGTACAAGGCTCTTGGTCCAAGGAATTTTGAAATTCCCTCTCCCTTGGATGATCACCTCTCCTTCCCGAATTGATGTAAAACCCTTTCAGATTTAAAGCTTCTTCGTAATTTTAATTTTAATAATGATCTGAGAACAGCATCCAGAAAATTTAACCAAGAATTTTAACATTTTATTCATCCTTGAAATAACTAATTTTCAAGATTCCTCGGCTAATTTTTTTTTTTTTGGAGAGCTGGTACTAGCAGGGGCGAGTAAGTATTTTAGGAATGTACCTTCAAATCTTATATGGTTAGAATATATGGCTTGATACCTGAGAACTAATAGTCAGGAGTGCTGATGTGACATAATCCAAGGCATTCTAAACCCTACCTAATCATAATCTATTCCCGAAAAAAATAAATCAATGAAAACTAGCCCAACTTGGTTACGTAAATTTCCAAAAAAAATATATTACAGATAAAAAACTTAATACAGATACGTCATGACGGCCTGAAAGATGCCTTACGAAGCAATGTGTTCAAATCACCAGAGTTTTAAAAATAAAGCCATAAGAAGAACCAACATCTATAATATGAAATTCTAGGTTTACTGAGAGTCACCGTGAAAGGTTGCTTCCAGAGATCTAGAAAGAAAAATATGCAGAAATACGACGAACTAGATGGATTTTTATCAGAGCAGCGCCCTGATAATCAACAAGAAATAAGCTTAACTTTGAGGAAATTTTTCTTGTTTTTAAACAAGGAGATGCAAATGAATATTGATAGAGGACAAGAGAATTTTTTCCCGGTATTAAACTGGAAAAACATTATCAAATTAACTGCAGTGTTTTTTTATATTATTTTGTTAAAGTCAGCCTCATGTACATAAAATAATTAAGAGATAATAGTACACAAAATTAATTATCTCAGTCACTAAACCAATCTGCATTATTTTTATTGCTGCATACATGGGGAAGCGTTACACCCGTATGGGTTACATAGCGCTTGATGAAATGGAGATTAGGTCCAAATAAGAATTGCAACAATGGTTTCTACGAAGCTCATTAAAGGAATCGCTGAACTACTGTATTTTCCGGCATATAAGACGCGCCTCTTTTTCCCACGAAAAGTCTTTTAAAGTCACCGTGCGCCTTATATGCTCAAGGTCGGGGGTCAAAGGTAGGCTTTGTGTTACATTTTAGTGTAAGTTAATTAATTAATTAACCATTGAATATGATACTGATTTACCGTTATGTTATTTCTATCGTACGATATATAACGAATAATAAGAAAAATTTTACACACGCTTCTTATGTATTACAAATTAGTCATATTACATATCGCCATTGTTGTTAGGTAAAACAATGCTGTGCTTGTGCTGCATGCTTAGCATGCAGCACAAGGTCAGTTTTAGCCCCCGGGTTAAAACAACACGGGTTCGATCCCCCGGCTAGTCGCAGTGTTGTTATTGATTAAATACCACTCGTTCGTGGTTACAATACTATATATACTGCTTGTGGAGGCTAGTACACCAAACGGGAAGTAGAATGAAATTAGCTATGAGGCACCCACACCATCGAATGTCCTCAGATCACGGTACAACACCTAGATCTGCTGGGTGCGTGATCTTTGTAGGATTGGAAGCGGGCTAAAACAACACAGGTTCGATCTCCCGGCTAGTCTCAGTGTTGTTTATATATATATATATATATATATATATATATATATATATATATATATATATATATATTTTTATATATATATATATATTTTTTTTTTTTTTTTTTTCAACAAGTCGGCCGTCTCCCACCGAGGCAGGGTGACCCAAAAAAGAAAAAATCCCCAAAAGAAAATACTTTCATCATCATTCAACACTTTCACCACACTCATACATAATCACTGTCTTTGCAGAGGAGCTCAGATACGACAGCTGAGAAAAGTCCCTCCCAGCTGTCACTATCTTAGACCCCTCCTTTAAAGTGCAGGCATTGTACTTCCCATTTCCAGGACTCAAGTCCAACTAAATCAATTAACTGGTTTCCCTGAATCCCTTCACAAAATGTTACCCTGCTCACACTCCAACAGATCGTCATGTCCCAAAACCATTCGTCTCCATTCACTCCTATCTAACACGCTCACACATGCTTGCTGGAAGTCCAAGCCCCTCGCCCACAAACCCTCCTTTACCCCTTCCCTCCAACCTTTTCTAGGACGACCCCTACCCCGCCTTCCTTCCCCTACAGATTTATACGCTCTCCAAGTCATTCTACTTTGATCCATTCTCTCTAAATGACCAAACCACCTCAACAACCCCTCTTCAGCCCTCTGAAAAATACTTTTAGTAACTCCACACCTTCTCCTAATTTCCACAATCCGAATTTTCTGCATAATATTTACACCACACATTGCCCTTAGACAGGACATCTCCACTGCCTCCAGCCTCCTCCTCGCTGCAGCATTTGCAACCCATGCTTCACACCCATATAAGAGTGTTGGTACCACTATACTTTCGTACATTCCCTTCTTTGCCTCCATGGATAACGTTTATGTCTCCACAGATACCTCAATGCACCACTCACCTTTTTCCTTCATCAATTCTATGGTTAACCTCATCCTTCGTAAACCCATCCGCTGACACGTCAACTCCCAAATATCTGAAAACATTTACTTCTTCCATAATCCCTCTCTCCAATGTGATATCCAATTTTTCTTTATTTAAATCGTTTGATACCCTCATCACCTTACTCTTATCTATGTTCACTTTTAACTTTCTACCTTTACACACTCTCCCAAACTCGTCCACTAACCTTTGCAACTTTTCTTTAGAATCTCCCATAAGCACAGTATCATCAGCAAAAAGTAACTGTGTCAACTCCCATTTGCATTTAATTCTCCATAATTTAATCCCACCCTCTCCCCAACACCCTAGCATTTACTTCTTTTACAACCCCATCTATAAATATATTAAACAACCATGGTGACATTATACATCCCTGTCTAAGACCTACTTTTACCGGGAAGTAATCTCCTCTCTCCTACACACCCTAACCTGAGCCTCACTATCCTCATAAAAACTCTTTACAGCCTTCAGTAACTTACTACCTATTCCATACACTTGCAACATTTGCCACATTGCTCCCCTATCCACTCTATCATATGCCTTTTCTAAATCCATAAATGCAATAAAAACTTCTCTACCTTTATCTAAATACTGTTCACATATATGCTTCACTGTAAACACTTGATCTACACATCCCCTACCCACTCTAAAGCCTCCTTGCTCATCTGCAATCCTACTCTCTGTCTTACCTCTAATTCTTTCAATAATAACCCTGCCATACACTTTACCTGGTATACTCAGTAAACTTATTCCCCTATAATTTTTACACTCTCTTTTATCCCCTTCCCTTTATATAAAGGAACTATACATGCTCTCTGCCAATCCCTAGGTACCTTCCTCTTTCATACATTTATTAAACAAAAATACCAACCACTCCAGCACTATATCCCCCTGCTTTTAACATTTCTGTCATGATTCCGTCAATTCCAGCTGCTTTACCCCCTTTCATTCTACGTAATGCCTCACGCACCTCCCCACACTCACATCCTGCTCTTCTTCACTCCTAAACGATGTTGTACCTCCCTGGCCAGTACATGAAATTACCGCCTCCCTTTTTTCATCGACATTTAAAAGTTCCTCAAAATATTCCGCCATCTACCCAATACCTCCAGCTCCCCATCTACTAACTCCCTACTCTGTTTTAACTGACAAATCCATTCGTTCCCTAGGCTTTCTTACCTTGTTTATCTCACTCCAAAATTTTTCTTGTTTTCAGCAAAATTTCTTGACAGAGCCTCTCCCATTCTTTCATCCGCTCTTCTTTTGCACTCTCTCACCACTCTCTTCACCTTTCTTTTACTCTCCATATACTCTGCTCTTCTATTAACACTTCTGTTTTGTAAAAACCTCTCATAAGCTACCTTTTCTCTTTATCACACCTTTACTTCTTCATTCCACCACTCACTCCTCTTTCCTCCTGCACCCACCCTCCTATAGCCACAAACTTCTGCCCCACATTCTAATACTGCATTTTTAAAACTATCCCAACTCTCTTCAACCCCCACTACTCCTACTTGCACTAGCCCACCTTTCTGCCAATAGTTGCTTATATCTCACCCTAACTTCCTCCTCCCTTAGTTTATACACTTTTACCTCTGTCTTACTTGCTGTTGCCATTTTCTTTTTGTCCCATCTACCTTTTACTCTAACTGTAGCTACAACCAAATAATGATCTGATATATCCGTTGCCCCTCTATAAACATGTACATCCTGAAGCCTTCTCATCAACCTTTATCCACCAATACATAATCCAACAAACTACTTTCCTTACGTGCTATATCATACCTTGTATATTTATTTATCCTCTTTTCATAAAATATGTATTACTTATTACCAAACCTCTTTCTACACATAGCTCAATTAATGGTTCCCCATTTACATTTACCCCTGGCACCCCAAATTTACCTACTACTCCCTCCACAACATTTTTACCCACTTTAGCATTAAGATCCCCAACCACAATTACTCTCTCACTTGGTTCAAAACTCCCCACACACTCACTCAACATTTCCCAAAATCTCTCTCTCTCCTCTACACTTCTCTCTTCTCCAGGTGCATAAACACTTACTATAACCCACTTTTCACATCCAACCTTTATTTTACTCCACATAATCCTTGAATTTATACATTTATATTCCTTCTTTACCTGCCATAACTGATTATTCAACATTATTGCCACTCCTTCTTTAGCTCTAACTCTATTTGAAACCCCTGATCTAATCCCATTTATTTCTCCCCACTGAAACTCTGTAGCACTGATCCACTTTCCACCACATGCAGCATTTCGCTCACCCAGGTAGTTTCTCCATCGCTCCCTTTGCCCTTCCCAACATTTTTTCTACCCCAGCCCCTCGGCAGGTGAATATACTCATAGATATATAATAGATTTATAACATGTACGATCTCTCGTATATATCGGAAAATACTATAATACAGTTCTGGTTGTCATTCACGCTTACATCCCCTCAGGTCACTCCTCACTGCACTCACACCCAGGGTAAAATGTTGCAGCCACTCTGTTGCAGCACGTGTTTAAGGGAAAGTTTTTCATCCTATGTTGGATTTACACTGTTACAACATTCGGTGTTACCCAACTGAAGCCACATAGCTGCAACACTCGTGTTGACGTCACGCTGCTGCAACACTGTTTTACACATTAACGCAGCATTGTGTTACACGTAAACACTACACTGTTACTACATCCAGGGTTATACCGACACACTGTTGCAAGTGTGAAATACAGTGTATATTGACATCACACAATTGCAATATACACTGTATTTCACACTGCAGCCATAATGTTGCAACATGTTTTCTGTCTAGACAACACTTCAACTATTATGATTTATCTTTCCATCGAGTATATTACAAATACTTCATCTCATTAAACATGTTGGATACTCGTCTCACCGGCTGATGAATTAGACACATGTGTAACACTCTGGTATTATTATTTTAATGATGTTTGGGACAAATACAGATACATAAGTGTTGTACATGTGCCTGTTACATCGATCTGTCCGTATTGTATAATATTAATGCAATGATACATCTCAGAAGTAAAGCTTAACTGGTTTTTACTATTAGTACTCATGAGTACCACGAGTACCTATTTAATTGCTATCTGTATACGATTATTATGAGTAGCTATTTGTCACCTTCTCTACATGGGTACCATGAATGCCTATGTCTTACCTTCTCTATATGAGTACAATGAATACCTATTTGTTACTTTCTCTACATGGGTACAATGAGTGCCTATTTGTTTTCCCACTCAACGCGAGTACCGTCCAAGTGTGTCTCTTGCAGCTAGTGAGTTACTCTCCCTTAAATAAAATCTGATTCACTCCTCATTGCCCAGGGGCTGCTTGATTCTTTCGGGTCTAGGTGCTCCCGTTCCCCATGGACAGATTAATAATAAATATTAACGTGGGTATTCATTTCTTTCCCCGATTTTACGTCAATGTCGGTGTTATATTTTCCAAGGCTCGTCTTGACCCCTCTTGTAATTAGGTGTTGGCGTATAACCTGGTGTAAATATGTTCCTCAATGCATATACTTAAGGCTCACTACATGGAGCAAATTATTATTATATTCTCCCTTTAATCTGGTGTATTACACGCATCTTGTGTTCCTTCCTGTCTCTTTTATACGCATTTTGTGTAGCTACCTGTCTCATTTGTACTTATTTTGTTCCTTCCTGTCTCATTTATACGCATCTTGTGTTTCTATTTGTCTCATTTATACGCATTTGTGTTCCTATCTGTCATATTTATACACTCTCTTGTGTTCCTTCTCATCTGGTCCATTATAATTATCTTGTGTTCCTAACTGTTCCTTTCATTCCCTCTTTCCTGTATGCCTTCTACCAGTTTCGTTTAAATGCATCGCCCGTGGTTATTGAAATAAAGAAACTCGTAGCGGGGAATTCTTTTTAATACAACGTTTCGCCCAAGTTAGGCTTTATAAATTATAGCAATTGATAAAGCCCAGCCTTGGGTTAAATGTTGCACTAGAAGAGTTGTCTGTTACCTGTGTCTTTATTTCCACATGTCGGCATTTGTTTTTGTCTATCTGTGTTTCTCACAGCTAATCTCTCTGTATATACATTTCTCGTGTTTGTACCCACGTAATCTTGTGTTCATCGAAACTGTTAATTTCTTTCTTTATATGTTTCTTTCTGTTGTTCTCGTCTCCTCCCTTAACGCTCTTTCTTTAGTGTCCTCCTTAATCTGTTAGTCCCTAAGAATATAATAATGATGCAGTTGCTATCTCTTCTTCCTCTCTCTTTACACATATTAAAAAAATATGCTGTTCTTCTCTTCCTCGTTCTATCACCATTGTTCTACCTCCCTCTACCTCCAGTGCATCCACAATATACACAGCAGTTAACACAGAGCTTCCTAGCCGTTTACTTCATTAACATAATTGAATTATAAGTTTCGATTCAATTATCTTAATGCATTTGCCTGATGGTAGTTAAATTCTTTGCTCTGTTTCAAATGTGTACATATTTTGCCCACTAATTTTTTTTATTATTAGCAATAAATTGCGCTGATCGTGTTTACATTTATCGTATAAAATGTTTTAATTAAAAAGCATTTTCCGGTACTTATAATTAAAATGGAATTATTATTATTATTATTTAAACAGAAAATAATAAAAAAAATTAATGCTTTATGTGACTTAATGTTAATATTTTTATGAGTGTTTTTACTTAAATATTTTTGGTATAACTTCAACAATTAATAATAACGTTATTCTTATCATTTTTCTATTACCATTATTACCATAATATCTGCCTGCTGTTTTGTATAAATTTTACGTAATTATTATGGTATCGATTCTTAATAACATTGTTTTAATATGTTAGAGTTTCCTGTCTCTTACCATAAAATTCCTCTTTTATTTTTTTTTATCACTAGTCTAAAGAGCTTGAAGGAATTAACAACAATGTTGACAGTTTTGTTTCGGTGAGAGCAAGGAAATATTTCTTCTTTCCTACCCTGATAGTCAGTATTCTTTAATTTCCTAGAATCAAACGTGATTATCTCCAGTTCTTCAGATGCTGCCTGATTCTTATAGATTTATTCTTTCACTTATAATAATAATAATAATAATAATAATAATAATAATAATAATAATAATAATAATAATATTATTATTATTATTATTATTATTATTATTATTATTATTATTATTATTATTAATATTATTATTATTATTATTTCATGGTTATTATTATGAGTAATAGTAGTAGTAATAATAGTAGTAGTAGTATGATTATAATTACAATTTCTATAATTATAATTTTTAAAATTATAATAATTATAATTTTTATAATAATAATTTTTATAATAATAATAATAATAATAATAATAATAATAATAATAATAATAATAATAATTTTTATAATTATAATAATAATACGCTTATTTAAAAAGGAGTAATAGTATAAAACAGAAAATACAAGGTTATCTTGAGGTGTATTACAATAGTATAATTTACGTTTTCAAAACTTCTGATGAATTATGCTATCCTTTTCAATCTTACGGGATATAATCCGAAAATGTTTTGCTATCTCTTATTATAATAAGGAAAAAATCAAGCTTTATTCTTCATATGGAACGATCAGTTTTGTCCTGTAACCTATAGGAGTTTTCTGGCCTTCGCTTTAATTTTGAAATGATTTAGGATTTTTTTTTTTGCAGTTAAAAAATAATGAATTTTTTCCTACTGAAGGAATACATAATTTTTTTATCATAATTGTCAGTATTAAAATAAATTATTTCAATAGTTTTTTTAGCAACATATTTATCACCATTTCATAACATGTTGTTAATATAGTATTTTTTTCTTTCTAATTTTCGTTCATGTTACCATAATTTACTTGAGTTAATTAAAAAATAAATCCTTTAATTCTAAACATAATCAAATGGAAGCTTCTTTTATTTAATATTCGATTGACTCATTTGTCTATGAGTTCTGTATTCCAAGAAAAGTAATCAAGGCAGAAATTTGAACTTTCGGAATAAAATATTTCTTTTCTGATATTCGTTATGGTCAATAAATGCGAGCAGGTTATAGCACAGGTATTATAAAATATATCAGTCATCGACAGTAGCGATTATTTACAAATTAACTCGTCAGGTAGAACACTTAGGTAGTATAATGTGGTCAATCGTGGACTATATAATTTATCTACCAGTGACATTCTAGGTATAGTTAGGAATAGAAATGAAGATCTATATTATAAGTAGCATATACCGTAGACTGGAAAAAAGATTTAAATTAGTTAGAGCATTTGTAGGAAGAAGCATAGGGCTTAACGTTAAATATATACAGGACTGTTATACACAGTGTTTATCAGATCTTTCATTAATTACAATGCTCTTCGTTTGACTAATTTTCTTCCTGTTGTACTTCATTTAATAAGAGTAACACGGAACACCAACAACAATGTTATTTTTGCCTCATAGACATGAAAGAATTAATCTCAGAGGTGCTTTGATGCCGGTGATGGGCTCTTGATCCATGGCATTGAACTCATCCACCTCTTCTTTAGATGGAAACTGAACGTCTCTCATTCCCAAAGTGCTATATGACCCCTACAGGGTTAGTTCTTCTTCCAGATTAAAATAAGATAGCCCTGTTTTATACAAACTTCTGTGCAATTGTCGTGAAAGATCCGAAGAAGTTATTCCTACAACATGCCAGTGTCAATAACATGCCAGTGTCAATAACATGCCAATGTCAATAACATGCCAGTGTCAACATGCCAGTATCAATAACATGCCAGTGTTAACATGCCGGTATCAATAATATGCCAGTTTCAATAACCTGCCAGTGTCAACAACATGCCAGTTTCAATAACCTGCCAGTGTCAACAACATGCCAGTGTCAGTAACATGCCAGTGTCAGTAACATGCCAGTGTCAGCAACATGTCAGCGTCACAACATGCCAGTGTGAACATGTCAGTGCCAGTGTCAACAACATGTCAGCGTCACAACATGCCAGTGTCACAACATAACAGTTCATGGTCTATTCACTGACTTCAGGGGAATATGACTAATCTAATGAAATTGAAAAATCCTATTTAAGCCGTAGACTCGTCAAGGACATGATTCTTCATTAATTAAACCTGGATATGAATATCATACATGCTTCTCATAAAAAGGAATGAGAAAACTCTCATCCCTAAGACAGTACAAGACACTATTGTCTCGAATGTAGACTCCTTGCTAATCAATAAGTACTATGTTTACTCTGACAGCTTAGTTCAGTAGAGTATATGCCACACTGAAGCAGCCTGAAATACACAAATACAATAAACGTATAAAGACTAATAGCATCAGAGTGAAAAACTGCCTCAGTTCAACTGATTTCAATCAGTTCAACACCTCTGTATGCAATCTGTGTAAAGGCAAATGAAAGGGAAATCTAGCCAGATTTGTTTATCACTATGTAACCATCTTATTGAATAAAGAAGCAGTGCACTACTGATGCATTCATATCTTCAAAATTGTCACGAATCACAAATGAAATTGTATATGAAATACAGAAATGATAAAATATGGCAGTCACAGATCGCAAATAGCGTGACGTACAGTACAGTGGTAGTAAAATGTGGCAATCCTGGACCGTAGAGTTTAACTACAATTAACGCGTCAAGTACAATTAAATGGTAATTAAATGTGGCAGTCTTGCACTGTAGTCTTTATCTACATTTATCGAGTCAGGTATAGTCAAGTGATAGTAAAATGTGGCAGTATTGGTCCGTAGAGTTTATCTACAATTAAAAAGACAGGTCCAGAACAGTGGTAGTCAAACGTGGCAGTCCTTGTCCGTAGAGTTTATCCACAATTAACAAGACAGGTCCAGACCAGTGGTAGTCAAACGTGGCAGTCCTTGTCCGTAGAGTTTATCCACAATTAACAAGACAGGTCCAGAACAGTGGTAGTCAAACGTGGCAGTCCTTGTCCGTAGACTTTATCCACAATTAATGTGTCAGGTTCAGAACACTGTTAGTAAAATGTGGTAGTCCAGGACCGTAGAGTTTATGTCCAATTACATGGTAATATGTCTAATTCAGCCGGTTATCTCGTTAGTTTCATTGTGTCCACATGCCTTTTTCCCTACAAATTTTATTTTTGTAATGCTTATTTATGCAAGCAGCGGTCTAGGAGCTGGAGGTCAATTAACTAAACTAGCAATAAGGCCAAGTAGGAAAGCAGGTGCACTGTAGCTGTAGCTCAACGTAGTAAGCAGTTGCGCAGTAGCTGCAGCTTGGACCATTAAGCAGGTAATACGTAGAATATCGATAAGCAGGTAGTTATGCAATTGCAGCTTAACTCACTAAATAATAGAATAAGATTGATAAGCAGGTAGTCATGTAGCTGCAACTCAACCCACTAAGCAGGTAAGAGAACAAGATCAATAAGCAGGTAGTCATGTAACTGCAGCTTTACCTACTAAGCAGCTAACAGAGCTAAGCAGATATACCTGGAGTATACCTGGAGAGAGTTCCAGGGGTCAACGCCCCTGCGGCCCGGTCATGCAACCAATTGCCGAATCCAGTATACGAAAAGTTTTCGTTAACCCCATTGTGTCGACAGCTTGCCTGTTATCCCAGACAACTTGTATTCCCACCTAATGTTAAGTATTGCCAGGCAGTGATGTGTTTCGAGAGGTGAGAGGTTTCGAGGCAGTCATCCTCAGACATTGTTTCACTGACAACGCTTTACGATGAGATTAAATGAGAACATTATTCCTAACGAGATAATAACTGCACTATAATTCTCACGCGTCTCGATACTTAATGATAATTATTATAATTAACGTAATCTCTCTCTTTCTATTAAGGCTGTTTTTAATAAGCTTGTTTCATTACGCACACACACACACACACACACACACACACACACAAACAATTTTTCGACGTCAGGTGCCCAGCAAGTATTTTCGGCATGTCACACGTAATGCGAGCACATTTGTAGCCACAAATGTGCTCACGCACTTTGCATCAAAGTACACAGAACTTCTACCTCACAGCCAGACCTATACATTTTGTGGATGTGGATGAAAGACCTCAATCCAGCGTAAGTTTCAATGGAAGCTCATGGGAAGCTTTATGTTTTGTGTATAACTTGATTAAGTTTCCTTGAAGCGATGTGCGATTATTATTAAAACACACTCTATCTTGTGTATCTTTATCAAACAATATATTTTTAAATTCATTTGTCTTTGAAAAGCGAGTGTTGCTACCATAAACACAGTGGTTGTGAAAATGTCTGCGGCATCTGACTGGGTCATTAGAGGCAAGTGCTATAATATTACTTCTTGAATGTGGTGCTTATGTTTCGTGGTTTAACATTTCAAGAGCTAAGTTGTAATCCTCTTACTTAGGTGATAATAACTAAGAGGTTGCAATGAAAATAGGTTTCGCTAAAACACTTAATTAACTTATTTTTTTTCCTCACATATGTGTACATACAGGTAACTAGAACCTGCAAAAGCACAACTGTGAGTATAAGTCTGAGTGCAGCAACAACGACCAGCGCCAGTGAAAGCCTCTAAAATATTTAGACTCTGTATAAAGAATTAAAATACACTGTAGGTCAGCAGTACCCTAAGGTCATCAGCAGTACCCTAAGATCACCAGTAGCACCATATAATCACAAGCAGTACTTTAAGGTCACCAGCAGTACCTTAAGGTCACCAGCAGTACCTTGTAATAACCAATATTACCATTTGATCATTACCAGTAGTACATTAGGATCATATCACCAGTAGCACATTAGGATCACATCACCAGTAGTACATTAGGATCACATCACCAGCAGTACATTAGGATCACATCACCAGTAGCACATTAGGATCACATCACCAGTAGTACATTAGGATCACATCACCAGCAGTACATTAGGATCACATCACCAGTAGTACATTAGGAACACATCACCAGTAGTACATTAGGATCACATCACCAGTAGTACATTAGGATCACATCACCAGTAGCACATTAGGATCACATCACCAGTAGCACATTAGGATCACATCACCAGTAGTACATTAGGATCACATCACCAGTAGCACATTAGGATCACATCACCAGTAGCACATTAGGATCACATCACCAGTAGTACATTAGGATCACATCACCAGTAGTACATTAGGATCACATCACCAACATAAGCTAAACCGTAACCCGCATGGCACACAAAATATTTTGTCTTTAGAGGAAGTGTTGAGATAAGGGAGGCGAGGTAGTCAGGAAGAGGAACGTACAAGGAGGAGAGGAAGAGACAAGCTGTCAGGTTGACTCAGCCACAAGTTGGACATGGGAGAGCTGGAGAGGTTGTTTCTGGAGGTGCGATTTAAACTGCTGCAGAATTTTCAAAATGCGACGTGGAATTTCACGAGTGTCCTCTGGCTATCGGGTAGAATGATAGCGTTCATATATCTGCGGGATACCGTGGAACAATATGTCTCTGAGATAGGATCAGCCTCCTCCTTTATTCCTTTCAGATTCTTGACGAAACAATTCTTAAATCTTCGATGGAATAAGATTTTTTCAATAATTCGGAGTTAATGTAATGAATTTTCTCTTTACACTGTTTTAAGTTAAATTATTTATATGAAACAGAAACCAAAATTGTGAATTTTACTGGAAATGCATGTAATTAATAAGAGGTAATATTAGAATAAATAATTAGAATATATAATTTTAGCATTACATTGTATATAAGAATTTAAGATAACTATAATAAACAATCGACATACTTTCGAAACATTTGTAAGGAATCAAAAGGTTTACACCAGAGTGGCAGTCAACGATCACTACACCATCAAGTCTAAAATAGTGAGATGTGAAACATGTCACTTGATAGGTCATTACCTGCTGCCACCCACTGCAAGACTTTACAGGAATCTCATCCCGATATATATATATATATATATATATATATATATATATATATATATATATATATATATATATATATATATATATAATATATATATATATATATATATATATATATATATATAAATATTGGTTACTATAGTTTTGGTTAAATAATTGGATGTTATTTTCTAATCAGTGTTTGACTTTATTTGGTTACTCTATGTTAAATCAACTTAATGTTCTCAAACGTACATTGACCATCTATGTTCCCGCAAGACCATTGTTAAGCATTTGTAAGATATGTACATAAAGTTTATTAAAACTTACTATACATTCTTAAAAAGTGGTCAGTCTTAGAGAAATGTTTCAATGGATTTTTTGCCTGTATAGGTCCCAGTTTGCTTTTTATGAAACTGGAAAAAATTAAATACTTCTTTTTTTTGTCGTAGCTTATTAGCTTCGACACTTCCAAGCTGATAACTTAATAATGCAGC